>PQWD01004021.1:0-114717 GCA_019425675.1 Leucinodes orbonalis
TAGTAATATATTTCAGTTAAAAATGTAAAATCATTCCGTAGCCTAGTGGGTCGGGAGTCGACTTTTAGCTGTTTGCTGCTTTACTGTATCATGGGTCGTTTCATTCAATGTCACTTATTGCGATTTTTCCCCCTCTAGTTAGACTAATTTTTTTAACAAGATTATGTTTCCGGGAAGGGTTTTTTAAGACGTTGTTCCAATCCGACTGTCAATATTGCGGAATCAGTCAATACAAATCAGTAAACAGTGCGCCATCCTCTGCATTGTTTCATACTGCGGCCACCAACCCGCCTGCCCAGCGTGGTAACTACGGGCATTTACCCCGAATGAGCAGCGCCAGACCGATATCTGGCGCAAAATGGAGGAGACCTATGTCCAGATATACAAATAAGTAAATAAGTGATGTTTAGTAACTCACTTTTCTTTAGGCTTTTCCTCTTCATCTGCCTCATCACCCTCATCTTCTTCATCCTCTTCCTCTTCCTCCTCATCTTCGTCTTCTTCTTCTTCAGTGTCCTAAATAGAAAATCAAAATAATGTTACATAATTGTCAATAGGCCGGAAAGAGGTGCCAAAATCAATTATCGTTTATGTTTATGGGAGATCTTATTATCATATTTGCTGTTGATAACCAATGATATTCTGTACATATAAAGGTAGATACGCCATCCGTGCCACAAGCGGTTTTGAGGCACGGATGGCGTATCTACCTTTGAAGAGAGTACAGTTTGGACTCTTTTGTTTTGTGAGCATATCACGAATCCATACTTTTTTACATTGTTGATAACTATAATTACGATGCTTAACCTTGTAACAGCCGCGGTTGCATATATAAAATAGACACATAGATTTTAGCGGTTAATAGGTTAAGTGTGGGAGCCATTGCTTCGTTCGGCTGAGCGAGGCAGGTTACCAGAGAACTTGACATCAGGTAATCGTCTACCTGACCAATAAACAAACACATAAAATAAATAAAATATCACGCGTTTTGGACATTCTATACATTTAGGGTATTGTATAAAATACCGGATTATACTATCGGTAATTAATAAATTATACATTAAATAAATAATAAATTATGAATATATTTACCTTACAACATGATCTAGTGTATATTATGAACGTGTAAATAGTCATATTTTGAGTGATATATTATTTATTTAGTCGTTTTGGAAACTTTAAAATGTTAAATCATTTTTTATTTCAGTAATAATTATGATTGTGTTTGAAAGGCTTTTTAAATTATCAAATTAGTATAATGGAAAGGGTTTCAATAGAGTAATAAGTGTTGAAACGCAAAACCGCGTAGTACGCATGCGCACGTTTCAGGTTGGCATAGATTTAGAATTAGCGCGCTGCGCTTAAGATAATAAGGTATAAGATACACGAAGCGTGGGAGTGAGAGATCCTTAATCAAGTACAAAATGCGTATAAAAACATAGAGAAAGAGACAGCGAATAAAGGATTATATGTTATTGTTTTTGCGAGTTAGCGGCCCATATAGCGGCCCGGTGTGTTGTCAGTGTCAGTCAAGTGTCAGTGAAAATTGTGAATATTATTGCTTATTGTTCTATTAATATTGTAATTATTACTTTATAGAATTATGGTGTCGTGTGCTGTACCTGGATGCAACGCTACTAGGCGAAATAATCCGAATTAATACACTTTTCACTGGTAAATTTTATTTAGATTAGGAATTTTACGAACCATTTTTTACTTAATTTCAGCTAGAAATTGGCTTATAAATAAGTTTTCAATATAATTTTGATTCCCATTTATATATTTGAGAATAAATAGTGATTTTTATTTAAATTGGCGTAAATAATGTATAAAATAGCAAACTGTTTGTTTACGGTAGTGCTTGACAAAGCGGTGACGTCATTACAATCGAAAAATCTTGAATATTTTTAGAAGAATACACAACATAAATATGATGATTTTTTCTACTTATGTAAAAATAACATTATTCATAGATACGTTACTTATGATTTATTTACATATTGGTAAATAAATATCGATGTTTTCAGGTTTTCACACAGATCACCATGGAAAAATGGATGCGGACTTAAAATAGACCAGATTAAACTCTTAATAGGAACTATGCTTATCTTAGAATTCAACACGTAAACGAAATGTTCAATTAAGCAAGGAAACCATACGAACACATCTCAAAAAAGTGTTATATTGAGAGGGCAATAAATAAAATAATTTAAAAGTGTTGAGTTATTAATTTAATTTTTGTATCTATACTGATATTATAAAGCTAAAGAGTTTGTTTGTTTGAACTCACTCATCTCAGGAACTACTATATCTTTCAGTTTTAGATTTCTTGTTTATCGATAAAGGATATAGGCTGTACTAAAAACAATAGTAGTGGAGCAGTAAGAAAGATTGATTGAAAATTATTCCTACATAGAGCTTACCGCTGCGTGCGCCCGTGTGAAAACGGTTAAAGTTTCGCAAAAGTCATGTATGAGAGTTCCAAAAAAAGACCTCGACAGCATGTCTTATCTTTAAAGGTTAGCTCACAATAACTTCTTAAATTTATCTAAAATAATGCATTATTTGCGAATGTGTTTTCATAAACATTAATCCCTATGCAAATAAATATGTTATTTATCACGAGTATTTAATTTAAAACAAATTGCCCTTCAAAGCATTTAATTTAAATGAATATCTCAGTTCCTCAGAGCTCAGGAGTTATCGCAGTTATTAGCTCAAAGTAACTAAGTACTGGCCACCGTCGG
The DNA here is from genome assembly GCA_019425675.1 of Leucinodes orbonalis. Lineage (NCBI taxonomy): Eukaryota > Metazoa > Arthropoda > Insecta > Lepidoptera > Crambidae > Leucinodes > Leucinodes orbonalis. The sequence goes on from PQWD01004021.1 coordinate 2,748, forward strand.
TCACCGTCGTTAAAGTTGTAAACAATTATAGGTTTGCTTATGATTCAGATTCATCAGTGTTAAAATACCCATGATTTTCTTGGTTTCTGTACGGAAAGAGACCGCCCGTTGATTTACATCACAATCGATAATAAGAACTTTTGGCGTGGACAACACTATTTGGAACTTACACATAGACATTCACCAACACATGTATACTTCAATATTTTTGTCATGCCTCTAAGCCGCCTTTGTGTATCTTGTATATACTATATGTATGGTGTGTGGTACGAGCGATAAAGGCCATATATCTTTTCCTGTATTTATTAGTTAAAATCACGATGGTTTTATCTATTATAGAGCTTTATAAAATATCGATTTACCTTTTATTATAATAAAAATGTCGTGTCGCATAATTATTTGTTTAAGTTTTAAAAGCTCGATATCTGGAGTAAATGGAGCCTTTTAAACTTCAACTGCGACTCGGGCAATATATTTCATCGAAATCAACGACGAAGACCGCAACAAAACCTATGCAATCATGAATATTGTAACGATGAATCTACTGTGGCTCTTTATGATGAGCAAGTAGATTAAATGTCCCACACACCCCTATATTTCAAGGTTTTCGCCGAAATAAAGGACTTACTCCTGTTGAATGTAAAACCACGATCGTAACGACCAATGTCTTCGAGTTACGCGGCAATTCAATACGAAAGATAGTTACGACGTATTAAGCTGCGGCCACACTAACGGCTAACGTTTTACAGCAATTAACGCTCTAATTTTTAATACGTTAAAACTGCCAAATTATCGCCATTAGCGGTTTATTTACATTTTAATGACATCTTCCGTTAGTATGGCCCCAGCATTGGCCCGCTACGATGGATCGCAATACGCAAATTAATTAATGCGTTATTATTTTTATTTACATACTAGCTTTTGCCCGCGGCTTCGCTCGCATTAAATTCGGTATAACACGGTACTTGCATTTATCACTATACATACGATTTCCCCTCCCTCCAACTTTGAAGGTTTCGGGGTCAATTTCAGATTTTTTTTTAGCAAAAAATATGTTATAGTGAGCTAACCTTAAAAGATAGACATATGCTGTCGCGGACTTTTTTGTAGACCATTAAAAGCAGAACAATACTCTCATACATGACTTTTGTGTAACTTTAACCGTTTACACAGCGTACGCAGCGGAAGCTCCAAGTATGAAAAAATACCCCCGATTTTGAAACATTCTTCATTGCTGCTCCGCTTCTATTACTCGTAGCGTGATGATATATAGCCTATACCTTAGCCTAGCCTTCCTCGATAAATAAGCTATCTAACACTGAAAGAATTTTTCAAATCGAACCAGTAGTTCCTGAGATTAGCGCGTTCAAACAAACAAACAAACTCTTCAGCTTTATATATTAGTATAGATTTATAACTTTTCCAGAAGATAATTATTTGTTCAAGTATTTTAATATATTTAAATGTTCACAGGTAATTTTAATTGATCAACAGGCAATGAGTAGACAAAGTTCCAAGATACACGGCCGAAATTAAAAGTAACCATGAATACTTGCAAGCTGCGTCTCTGATAAACTTGATACATTTTTTATGATAATCTTACCTCTTTTTTTGGTTTCTTCTTAGGAGCCGGTTTCTTGGAGGCTTTATCGTTTTCCTTTACATCATCCTTTTCATCCTCATCGTGTGTCTCGCCGTTCTCTTCCTAAACAAACACATTTAACAACATCATAGGACAAATTCTAGAGGCAGTGCATATAAATGTAAAGCTACTTTATAATGAATCGGCGCCCATTACATGCGTGCCATCCGCGTCGAGAGCCGAAGGCGACTGTCAGAATATAGGCTGATAATGAATCTTGGAATGATTTCAAGTACGTAGTTCTTTGTTCCTTATTGATGACTAATAAATAAAGGAGCACATTTTAACAAATGACTATAAAATTTTGCGGCAACATTGTCATTTCACACACTCCAAACTTTAAATATGACATTACCCACAATTTTACCATAAGTTTCTCGTTATTTGAATAACGAGGTAAACTAAAATGTCCTTTCGCCTTGAAGTTACAATTCACGTGTTTTTGTTATTACGCAAAATACCTTCGCGTTTCCTCGTTGTTTAGTTTGGAATAAAATACGGTTTAAGACTTATTATATTTTTAATTGAATTTACTATACCATTAAATGAAGAACCTTGACTTAACATATCTATATTAAGAGATAATAGTATTCAAGTTAGTACTTAATAATTATTTCACTGATAAACTATATGGATAGATGTTATACTTCCAATTAAGTTTTATTTTATACATCGACAGTGGTTTTCAATAAGTAATTAGGACATATTAATTGTATTGCTTATTTGCTCATATTAAACAATTTTGTTACCTAAAAATTTGTTACATTAAATAATTTTGGCAACTAAAAATGTTTATAATGGCTTTTCATGCTTATTTTTAGAATTCTTAGAAAGTCCTACATTTACGGACAATTTTTACGTACGTTTAAATTGTATGTACGGATCTATACCCGTACATAAGCCTATTACTTATCTATGCATAATCGGGCATGAATTCATATAGGAGGTCCATACCCCTTTCGGCACACCAACGAGCGGTTATTTGAAGTATAGTATAAATGGTGAACGAAACCAAAGTTTCGGATTATCTAAATCTACACATGCTACGTAACGTGATGGTTACAATGATGATGTTGCTAAAAAAATAAATTTTTCCTGATAACCATTATTATTTGAGTTGAATGTACCCATTTTCAGTTATCATATTTCTTTAAGCAAATGTTGGTACGTAAACAGATAACTTGTTCATTGCCTTTTAAAAAACATTGAATTTTATATTTTTAACAAAAATTACAGGACAAGTTACTTTTGAGATCGTTGGATTGACGACCTGCGAAAGGTTGCTGATCGTGGTGACGCTCGAGAACGCAGAATGAGAAAAGCCGGGTGGGGGAGGGGGCGATATTTGGCGCAGAATTTAGGAGAGCTATATCCAGCAGTGGACTGCGATACTTGAAGATAAGAAGGGGAAATAAAAAAATCCATCAAAGGGAAAACTATTATTACAAATACTAAAATAATCCAAAATGCGTCTGTCTTAGGATGGTAGTTGTCCCTACCCACCAATCCACACTAGAACCTCGTGGTGTTATTATAAATAATAGCTTACACTTCTTTATTCTTCCATAGTCATAACAAAAAAAAATCTTTGGATTATGTGGACGTCACTACTAGGTGCAAAACATACTCCTGACACTACTCAATAGATTAGCGTACAAAACCTATATTGTTTTTACGTGCCGGAAAGAGTAGGTACGCAGTGGGTAACTGCGTGTTTTGTCTTGTTCTTTGACTCAGAGGTCATTAATTGATGAAAGCATTTTATTGAATTAGAAATTCACATTAAGGTGTAATCGAAAATTGATTCGGATTCCGTTTTGTTAACTCATTTAAATACAATATGTATATATATATAAATATATAGAGTGGATATGATATCTGATTACTAGGTGTTTACATGGCAACAAAAAGCGAAAGACAAGAGTAAAGTAACGTGCTTTTGGAGTGGCCTTTGTTCGGCAGTGAAAAGAAACAGACTGATAATGTTGATCTATGTATCATAAATATCCATTAATGCACCTCTCATGTTCCTATTTTTTGTGGGTTAGGTGCTTTCAGATGAATCCAGTCATACTCACGACGTCTTATCAAAACGGAAATAGCAATAAGAATTTGGTAAAATCAAGAATAGTTTATCTTTTTGATACATGATGCAATATTATGGAACATTCTTGCTGATCTTTCCAAATTATTCTAGTTATTAGCGAAATTACGGAGACCCTAAGTTAACAAATAAAATGATGTTTTTGGACGTTTCGCTGTTGACAAATCAATTTAAAAGAAAAACACACTTATTATTAACAATATACCTATATAAAAAATATAGAATCAGAATTTTCACATCAATCAACATTAATTTACCTTTTTAGAATCACTGTCGGGCTTGACATCTCTCTTGTCCTCCTTAGCGTCGTCAGCGGGATCATCCTTACCGTTGGCTGTAGTAGACTTCACGTCACCTATTCCAAATAAGATGCTAATTTTTAGAAAAATAAGATCACTTACATCATAATTTTTTACTCATAAAAGGATAAGAATCCAAAAAAAATAGGATAATGATGATGATGAATGAATGACAAAGATGTATTTTTTTTTAAATCTTAGTAATCTAAAATCTCGAAAACAGTTAATTTCGGAGTATGATGTTTCATAGTCAAATTAGTCAGAAATGATAGATACTAAAACCTCCTCAAGGATCTAGGTCGACTTAACAAATAACCCTGTATATAAGTAGCATACAAGTTCCTATGATATTCATAATAGCACTAATTTCTTATGTATGTAAAATTATCATATTAAAAATATTACGCGCTTCTGTATTTAAGGGTTGCCAAAATAGTAATTGATGCAAATATCGCTTATTAAACACGTTGGCGTTAGCTGGCATTAGACTGATTACAAACATCAGTATAAGGCTTTGGTGTGATTGTTTATTAGTAAAAGACATGAATTTCACGACCCGACACCTATCAAAAGTTTTGAAAAATGAAAAAATAAGGAAAATAATTATTTCGAAAATAGGAAACAAGATAATGTTAATCATGAGAGCTCTTAATTTTGATAATAGACTACGACCTCGAGAACCGTTTACGTTTTAACGCCGCGTGAATGAAGTGCTCGTATCAAGATATAAAAATTGGCGGGAAATAATATCATTTTTGTAATTATTATAGTAAAGTTGTAGTATGTACTTAGCAGTGACATTTCATAGTAGCTATCTATGTATCTTAATATTTCGTTTGATGTTCCCATTTCGTTTTCAGGGGTTTAGGACAATATATAAGAATGTTATACATACTTTTTCAGGGACTAATTTAATTAACACCTCGGTCTGATTTTATACATAGGTATACTACTTACTTAGTTATAATTATGAATTATAATAAAGTACTTACCTAATATTACTAGTTTAGTTTATTCATATAATATTATTTCTGATAATGAATTCATTTAATGAATTTAAACATTAGATAAAAAATAAATGAACATATTATACATATTAAATCACAATCTGTTTTTAATGTAATTCATACATAGGTTATTACCATAAATAATTTAAATGAAATAGAAAATAATGATTATTATTATTTTTACATATATAATGTTGTAAAAGAATAAGTTCATTAAACCATTATACTATGATTTATGAATTTTATGATGAATGAAAAATATCATTTAGTAAAACATAGGTACAACTTTTAACTAAATTTTACTTAAATAAACAATATTATAAATAATATTATATATAAACATAATAAATAGTAAACTTTGAAATTATCATCACTGGTATGAAGGGTAAGTTAATTTCAGGTGTAGATGCTAAATGAGTGGTGAGTTAAAATAAATGACATACACAGAAGCCCCATAGTTAGTAATTGCGATGTAGATGAACACAGACTGTGAGTGGACTCGTCGAAGTTAATCTTGTGATTCTGACCTGTATCAGGCTGGCTGTCGGTATTTGGTTGATCTACATCGGTGTTACCTGGGGCCGGTGCCTCAGGGGCCACGGACTCACCCTTGGAGTCCTGTGATGACTCATCTTCAGTGGTCTGACCATCACCTGCTCCCGACTTCTTGTCTTCATCTTGTGATGAGACCTTATACATCAAAACAATATATTTATTAAACTGCTTCATTGTATAATTATTTTTTGTTGAAAATAGTAAATATTTTAAAACATAGTATTTTTAATTATTATAAAAAAATAATAAGGCATTAGTAATTCCTACATATTTGAGTCTTTTGGAATAGAGACTCTTGGACCATGGAGACCAAGTTTACGTCTTGCAGTGATTGAGTAAAAAAAAACTAATCATGACTGTTACAGTAGGTGGTAGCGAAAAAAATGACAAAAAAAAAATCGTTTTATCTCAACGGAATAGGGATGAAAAGTTGTCTTATAATATTCAAAACAAGTGTACAAAATTTGACTTACCAGTCGCAATATTTTGAGGTGCCCCAGAGGAGATGAAAATAAAAAAAAACAGTTTTTCTATTTATTGCGAAAATTAAACATTAAAAAAGCAAACTTAAATATCAAACTGTTTTTTCGTATTAAAAGTAGGCATTCGTTTACGCGAAAGCAGTCTCGCTCTAATGAAACCGTCTCTTTTATTATCTCCACAAACTGCATTTGATGCTTCTGTCACCAACTTGATGCAGCGCTCTACTGCTTGAGTGTGACATGGAAAATCAATAATCTGACACATGCTGAGACCGTTCTTGACCACATCTTTCAAGGTTTTATCAGACATATTTAAAGTAAGAGGTGGTTCCGTTATCTCGCAATCTCGCCACGTAATAATATCAGTATAATCTTTGGCGTCAAAATTAAATGTAGGAACCTTAAACATCCGAAGTCCTTGAACATTCTCTGATTTGCTTTGATAATTCTATGGCATGCAAGATCACTTATAACCTCTCTGTCATCGCCAAGCATAGCAAGAAGATTTTCTGGATGCCTGAAATACCCATTTGGCTGGATTACCTTGTCAATGATTCTCTTCAAATTGGCATCCAAATAACGACTAAGACTAATGGTTTGCCATAGGTGCTTGGCTCCGTTAACGCACGAAGAATTGCATTTTATCGTAAACCACATGGGTCCATAAACCCTCATAACGTAAGTGACTAATACTATTAACTTTTCTTCTGGGTCAGTTTTAGTAGCATACAATCTTAGAATTCGATTGGCTGTTGTTAGCCATCTGGAATAGTTAACAAGTCCAGGTTCCATATTAGCTAAATCAGAAGGAAATACACCAGTACTAATAGCAGTCATCACATCATAAAGATATTTTTGCTCAGTACTCAGATCTGTCTTTGAAATTTCAGGTAATATTGTTGGTATAACGTTAAATTTGACTATCGGCTTTGTATGACAATTTTATAATTGAGTTCCGATGGTGCCTGAAAATCATTTAGGCCCTGTAGTTTTGCCATCTAAATGTAACAGCAAGTGTCGTAAAGGTAATTCATTTGAATGCAGTTGGCAAATAAACCACTGTAATGGTCTATTTAGTTCTTCTTCCATCAGGCGGATAACACCACCTTTGAAACCAGTATTCACCACTTGTCTTGTTTTTTCTTATTTTTTGCCGTTGTAGCCTCATCGGCACCGCCTATCATCATTTTTCTGGTCGTTCTATGATCCAATAAAAAATCAACTTCCTCCTTGGGAATGCGACATTCTTTAGGACAGTTACAATCCGATATAACTTTGCATTTGCAGCTACAAATATCAAACAAACTATGAAAGTCTCATATTATATATTTAATGTTCGTTTGACGGCTTCGATATGGTTTCATTAAGCATCTGTATTTGTCATGATAAACGCGAATCCATTGTAGGATTCTTTTGAAACTTACAGTTGGCAGCGACGATTTTTGCCATATTTCTAAAACTTCTTGAGACAGCCTTTCAGATATTTCATGAACTGTTGGCTCTTTTGTTGTTATATCAGGCTTCAATTTATGTTTGATAAATAAATAATATTTCATAATGTCGTTGTAAGTTGGTAACTGAGAAACAGGTAACTTTTCTGGCAAACCAAAGACAGGACAGCTTGACATTTGTCGTGTTTTAACTTGCGACATATTTCTGTAATTAAGACAAAGAATACTTTTAATAGTACTACGGTTATAACCGAAACTGCAAGTTTTGAATGTGAAAAATATTACTTACAATATATGTATTTGTTCCCAGCCGTCAGATTCGATGTGTCAAGTACCTAAGTGCACGACAAACAAGTGAACTCGTGTACGCGCGCGAGTTGACTAATGCCATTTCTTTGATGTGAGGGAGTGAAATAAAAAATACCCCTTCCCCGCACCCGTTACCTACCGATCAGAACAAACACGTTTCAAGTTCAATCTTGTTTAGTTTTACACTAATAAAGCATCGCTAAGAATATAATTCCGGGTTTATACAACGTTTGCGATTTTATGGAATTTGCGCAAATTTTCAAAACTTTACGATGATGGGGGCACCTCTAAACTTAACGTAAACAAACTGAGCTTTCTCGTATTTAGTAATGACCTAAAATAGCAACTTTATACAGGTATGCCGAAGCAAAAATTCAAAAAAAATAAAATCGCTCCACCCTAATTATATAGCACCATGAATAAAGTGACCTTATAATATATCTAATCGTCAAGCTTAAGAAACCAGCTAGGTTTTTCATGAAATTCACCATGATTACTCCACATCAATCAAATAGTATTCAATCAAATCTCTAGGGTAACAAAAAGCTATCAACGCAGGATGGGAAGCAATGGAATGCTTTTCCGCGTCCGTCCAGAAATAGTGCGAGCGTGGCATCGCCCGCATTCCAGCTTGCTCCTGTTTGCGTTGCATTAGCTTTTCCGAACGCACAACGTGACCTGTCAGTTAGCGTTGCGTCATCTATGGATTGCGTGTCTATGGTCTGATTCTTTAAAGGAGTTTTTATTGCAGTTACTAATTTGTGGGCGTTGGAATGCGGCGGGATGTTTACACTTGACTAAAGCAAGCTATGAAATTGTTGAATGAACTTTTAACGCTTTGTAGACAACTTACGGTAGCAATTTTCAGTAATTATATAAGAAATCTTGTTTAAAGTAATTCGCTTCAATAATTTAATACCTATCTAATATATTGTTATTTTTGTTTCAGGTAATTATTTCAACACATTAAAAAATATTTCAGAGGAACGAGGTAAAGTAATTTAATTTTTGGCATATTTAAGCATATCATGTTTATGACTGAAACACACTACTTTCTTAGTTTTACCAATATTGAATTCGTTAAAAAAGTACCTCTAAGTACTTGGTTCATTCATCTGTAATATGTATATACATTTAGTACCAATTTTTTTTTCCATATTTAAAAATCATGAGGCAGATTTTATTTACCGGCAATGTCAAGTATTGATACCAATAACGATATTTGTTACAATTTTATCCATTACATTAGGCTATTGTAAATTATACTCTAAGACAGGCTCATAGAGGACGTATTATTTAAATATCATAGTGCATCCCATGGACGCTGTGGTGGGTGTTGTGCGCACATGCGTGAACCCTTTGATGTCGCCTCACGTGTTGAATAAGGGTGTGGCCTTATGCTTTTCTTACAGCTAAAATGTCAGGCTACTTAATGTCCATTGCAGCCTATTGATAGAGGGTATAATTATAAAACAAAATATACTTGTGAAGAGATTTTCTAAGTTAGCAAGTAGGTACTTCTTCTTCAACCTATCGCAGTCCACTGCTGGACATAGGTCTCCCCCATTTTGCGCCAGATATCCCGGTCCTCCGCTTTTCTCATCCAGCTCCCACCAGCGACCTTCCGCAAGTCGTCGGTCCAGTAAGGTACTTATTCACTAATTATTAATTATTTTTCACTTCTGAATCGTAATGTGATATTATTTATTTATGAGTCCAACCACCCAGTTTCGGAAAGTAAAAGAAAAACTGCCTTTAAACCCGATAGTCACTCTATCATAGTTTTTTTTACCGCATCCGGCCCGTTGAACCGATGAGTTTGAAATGGACGCTGGTAGAGGCTGGATGGGGGAAGCGTAGGGCGTAGAGTGGGAAGTAATAAGGAGTAACTTATTTTACTTTTATTGACATGCTTATTTTATGATTGAATACAAAGTCCTCTTCTATAATAAACCAAGATATCTCAAAAGTCTTAATGTAGTTAATATCAAGTTGTGTCAAAGGGCGTCCGGCATATTTACAGAGAAAGACTTACATGGTCTCGGTACTACTGGTAATCGTAACGTCACGATCTGCAAACATACCAAGTGCGTGCTTTTCCTAATTTTGTCTGCGTATAAGCTCGTCGGAAAATTCCAACATGTCTTGTGTTTACCTACCGAAAGTGATAAACAAACATTTACGTAATACGAAAGTGGAAAGACAGCGTCGATGTAATGGAAAGAAAACCATATATGGATAGAAAACTATGCGCTATTCGCGCGTTTATTTACACCGTCTCATTTAAATTGAATGAATGTTCCGACGTGCTGATAAAGATGAGTCACGGTTTTGTCAAAGCGTGGATAGTTTATTAATTATGTAAATAATACTAGAAATCGATAATGCATATCAGTTTACGTTACATATGTATAAAAAGAAGCTTGTTTGAGTAATACTCTCTTCGTCTTCCACGCGGGCTTAGTGCAGATTTTCCGACTTCACGCACAATCTTTGAATCTCTTCGCGGGCGAGCGCAGGTTTGCTCACGATGTTTTTCTTCACCGTAAGAGCGTCGGTTAACGTACATATAATTTCGAAAATTCGAAAGGAATTGGCACGTGGCGGTATGAGCCAACTGACATGACTGACAATGAGCCACTGACACAGAGAAGTACATAGCCTACTTGCTACTTCACATCCAATAACTTGATTAAAGTTAAACGTTATTTACCATGTCCGAATGTCACCCTCTACCGCTGACACCCTTCCTTCATTCCTTCACCCAGATCCCTGAAAGGAGGTGAGCTTGGCGCATAGAATAGGGAAATCGTAATCAAAATCATCAATTATCAGCCGATATCGTCCCACTACAGATATCCGGCTTTCCCAAACAACACAAGCATCTCCCCAATCAAGAGGGTATTTAATTTGAGAAGTCATCCGCCCTAGGAATAAACGATGCTCTACATCATAATGTTTCCAAACGCGAACTGTTTTTTAGAAAAACAATTAGTTACAAAAATTTACATAAAAAAAAAACAAAAAAGGTTGGCCCTTTATTTAGCGCTAATCCCATTTTCCTATGAGGTTATTCTATTCCATAATAAAACAAAACAAAAATAATTACCGGATTTTCCTGTAGTTGGTAACAAGAAAAGAAAGTCCGCCGACAAAGTACAACGAACATTGTTCTTTTTATCCTCTGCAGTACGATTCTGTGAATTTGTAACAACAGCCACTGTTACAGTCGGGATCTTTGTAATTGACTTTAGGTTAATGGATCGGAACCTCTGCCCTAATTGAGAGATAGGGATGTCGCTTTCTCGTTGTTTGTTCTTGGGATTCTAAGGGAATTGATTGTCGGTTAAAGTGACGTGCTTATTAAATTTTGGTAAGAACATCTTCGTTATATTTTATTATCTGTGGTTATATAAGCCATTTATACATTCAGCCCTCTGCTAGATATATTCCCAGTTAGGATATCGACTCGGTAATAAAAAGAAATGCCATTATGAAATTTAATAAACATTAAACCTTTAACTATCGTTATGAATGACATAAAGAACCTTTTTTAATAAAAATAAAATAAAAATGCGTTTGTTGAAAATTGTGACGTCATAGGTCGAAATGCCAAAGAAAATTGTGAGGAAATATCTAGTTTTGATAGATCATAGCTCAGTTAATCTGTTGACCCACATCCCACTTCTTTTTCTTCTACACTTGATGACTACTGCTCCATCAAGTGTGTCATCATCATCATCATCAGCTCATTAAACGTCCCCACCGAGGGGCACGAGCCTACCCGTATAGGGTGGATCAATCATCCACCCTATATCATCAAGTGTGTATCATCCATTTATTTTATAAAAAATCAATCAATCGACAGATACATTTCACCATATTGTGTAGAAGTCATATCATTAATTTCCAATAAAGAACGTACAATGTTGTAGTATTCGAAAGTGGGTTAATTCATTTGTGATTGTCCATTGTCTTTAGAGGTCAATATGCTAATGATAAGTCAAATTAACATTCTTAATGTATGTTTGTACTGTATATATTTAATTTCTATAATTATATCTCTCAATACTACTTATAAATCCTATGGGATTACATACACTTTTAAGTTTGAGATTACGTGATTGAGAGAAAATAATGAAAAATCACATATGATATAAAAAAATAATAAAACTATAAACGTCATCTCGCCCCAAGTTAAGCGTAAAGCTTGTATAACGGGCACTAAATAACTGATAAACACACTTATATACCTTTGTTTTAAATACATACATATACATGGAAATATTATTTTGATTATAAGGACTACGTTGAAAAATCAATTAATTGTAAACTGCTTGCCAGTGCCTTAGGTATATAATAATTTATTTTCGTAAAAAGTTTGTCATTCAAATTATTGTGGAGATGATTTTGTTTATAAACGCCCCAAGTATCAGTTCACGCGATACACTCGCCTTACATATAAAATTAAAATTGCAAAATCTCAATATGTTGAGAGCATTCTATGGAATGCTTTCTCAATTTGCTGTTCTATATTCAAGGCACTCCCAAGCAGCATTCCACCAGACGGATGACTCAACTCACACGAATATAGAGATGTTATATCATTAATTATACATAAGATATGATAGATAATACATTGCATTGAATTGGCATTAAATTTCTAGTCTATTATTTCAGTATCATCATCATCAGCTCATTAAACGTCCCCACCGAGGGGCACGAGCCTACCCGTATAGGGTGATTAGGCCTTAGTCGTCCACGCGGGCCCAGTGCGGGTTGGATGACTTCACACACAACCTTTGAATCTCTTCGCAGGCGTGCGCAGGTTTCCTCACGATGTTTTCCTTCACCATAAGAGCGTTGAATAACGTACATATATTTTTCGAAAATTCGAAAACACATTGGTACGTGTCGGGATTTGAACCTCAGCCCTCCCGGTAGGAAGGCGACAGTCCACACCACTGAGCCACTGTCGCTCAATTTTAGTATCATCATATTATTTTAGTATCATCATATTATATTATCTGTGGTATCATACAACATCACTATATAGTTTGTTGTATCATACTTTAATAGCACGTGACAGTCAACTGCAGAACTCAGAGCCTACTTCACTATAGTGGAGTGTTTTGCCATAATTTCATAATTAGAAGGCGGGTTTGGAGCTAGCTGTACCTTATAAGGCTAAGTGTACTGAGGCAACGAGTGGCAGTTGTCCTGCTTAAACTTTTGGCTCTTATCCGCTTCTTACGGCACCTGCGAGTAGAGTGGATGTGCTTACATTGGGCTTTCCCAATCATCATCAAGCTCATTAACGTTCCTACCAAGGGAACGAGCCTACCCTTATAGGGCTTGAGTCGTCCACGCAGGCCTAGTGCGAATTGGCCGACTTCACGTACAACCTGTGAATTTCTTCGTAAGCATGTGCAGATTTCCTCGCGATGTTTTTCTTCGCCTTAAGGGTGTCGTATAATTTCGTACATATAAATTTTTGAGCTGATGATGACTACAATGGTGTATGCTAACTACGCTTAGTTTAATCTAATTATAACTTAAACAATATTGTAAACATGTGTTGATGTTATTATTTAGGGAAACTCGTTAAATAGCACTAGTTTCACGTTGAAATCTTATTCTGTGAAGAAAGGCCAATGCCTTTGCATTCGTCATTTAACAAAACTTTTACAAGAGAGAAACTCTTTGCAATACTTGTATTTCCGCCATGACTCTAAAATAAATAGCCATACTAACATTACAAATATCTTCAAAGGAATTGAAATATGATCGCAATTACACCAATATATGGCACCGAATGTCGAACAACGTTTAACAATCCACTCTTTGATTGCGAATGCACGTAGTGAAAATAACTTTATGGTATACGGCAAATCAATGCCAAAAGCGTTTCGATTCGATTCACCGATCAATCAATCGTGTGAGAGCTAGCTGCAATCAAAAATGGCCGCCATTTATGCGATTGACGTAAAAAAAACAATCCCAATTTATTCTTGGGCTTGTTGAAGTTCATGCTCCAATGTGTGTAAACTGTTCCCATAACCTTTACTGGGAATGAGAATGGGTTCGGTTGTAGGCTGTCATTTAAACCGATAATGTTCGGGCTTTAGCGAAAAATATATTATACAAAGAATGTGCTAATTATGGTAGAGTTCCTAGCCACAGATTTTTATTTAATAGTTACTGCTGCACTTTTCAATATTTATATAATATTAATTTTCTGAGTAGTGCAATTTTGTAGGTCTAGTGAGCCGTGATAGGTGACAGGTCCAGTTCCTTCACAAGGATCAACAGCCTGTTCGACTAACAGGTCGATATCATTTTCAATCAGATTTATTTATTTATTTAGGACAGTTTACAAGACATACACTTATTACATTGTCAATATACATATGTTAGCGATACAAACAAGTAGTGATGCCTTTATTACAAACTACCACGACAAGCACAGCTGACATGGAAGCAGTTTAGCAAATTAAAGTTAAACAGAATTTAATGTAAATTACATACTTAAAAATACTAACCTAGAGTATAGGTTACAAGTGAGTAATCAGATAGGCCATAAGCTCGTGTCTCTTTGAAACCATTTCGAGAACATAAGACACAAGATATCATTACAGAAAAAGAACAAGAATTTACTAAACTCATAAATAAATTTTAGTTAATAGAAATCAAGTTTCGTTCAATGTGACCTGTAATACATAAATGTCCCCACCGAGGGGCACGAGCCACCCGTATAGGGTGATTAGGCCTTAGTCGTCCACGCGGGCCCAGTGCGGATTGGACGACTTCACACACAACTTTCGAATCTCTTCGCAGGCGTGCATGAAGGTTTCCTCACGATGTTTTCCTTCACCGTAAGAGCGTCGGATAACGTACATATATTTTCGAAAATTCGAAAACACATGGTACGTGTCGGGATTTGAACCTCAGCCCTCCCGGCAGGAAGACGACAGTCCACACCATTGCGCCACCGAGGCTCTCACTTTAGACTACTCACAAGGTAATCTGTTATAATCTATATTACTTAATGTGACTTGAGACAGGAAATGTCCCGCTATAAATATTGTGGTAATGCATTTTTCGAAGTCATTTAAAGTGCGTCTATTATAATGCCACAAGCGCAGTAATCGTAGAAAGTTTTTTTATTATTACTTTAGAGTAAACTGCTTTTCTCCAACGGCCATTGTTTCTGCGACTTACGTGACCAAATACTACTACAATTCGTCGTTAGGGACGCAAGGGCTCGTTAAGAGTTTCCTAGTGGAGACTAAATGACTATTTCCTACATCCAGTGAACGTGTACTTTAAAGAATAGTAAAAAATATCTCCAAAAATAAAGTTGTCATGTACTGTAATTGATTTGATAAATCTTTTCCGACTTGAACAATGTCCAAGTAACTGCAAAGTGATCCGCATTAAACGTTTCGACTATTAAAACAGCTTTGAATAAGGGACGATAAAATTTTACGACCTTGGATAATGCAATCCTAAATTGTGCTGTATTTAGCCCAAAATTGGCAACCCTTATTTAGGTTCAGCATTGAAATAAGTTGACGTTCCGCGAATTCCCAATTACATTTGTTTTAAAACGGCTCGGATTTCGTCGTTATTTAGGTCAGTCGGATTTAATCAAGGTTTAGTTAGTATAGTTATTTTGAGTAATCCTTTTATTTTAGATGTTAACTCGGAACACAATCAGTGCTCATTGATGTTACCTTTATGTTAATATGATAAGTATTAAATATCTTATGATTATTTGAGATGTTTACTTATTTAATTAACACATTTACGCAGATAGATTACAATCTTTTTGAGATCAAAAAAAGAAATCAAAATAAATTATTCTATAAACAACATACCTACACTGTATGGTCTAAATAATGATAATAATTAATGAATTTGTATTTACAAAGAGAAGAGAGCTTAAGGCATGGAATATGTTATCGACAATGCATAATCAGTACGCTGTAGTGGGGAGAAGTGAACTGTACGATTCGATGGACCAACGATTTCAAGAAGGCTTTTTCGGGACAGTATTATCAATCATAGGGAACGCCTATGTTAAGCAATGAACGATTGTTGGTTGGGCTGAATGAAAAGTTACTAAACCTTCTTCGAGGCTTTAAGGAATACAGACAACAATCGGCTCAGCTGATCTGGTGCATGTTGCAGTTAAAATCCAACTTGAATCACACATTTCATCAATCTTTCATTGTTTATGTTTTATGTTACGTTTTCCCCATAGACAACAAACTAATTGAACCTAAAATAAAAAGCAAATTAGTGAAAGTGTTAAAAACCGCTATTGTTGAATCTAATGAAGGCTGTAATTAAATGCATTGTTAACTTGACCTTGTTTTCACATCCGTCAAAGTTCGACCCAGATTATTTCATAATTAATTTAGTCTTCTACGAAACCAGTAAGTTACATCATTTTTGTATATGTATAACGGGTTTTCGTTTTACACTGGTACCTATCTTATGAACGCTTACTGCCAATTCGCATTGGGCCCGCGTCCTGGGTTACGGCCCAAACTCCCCAAAGCCATGCTGTGTTGGAAGGCCTGCCTGCAGTTAAAAGCTGCAGGACGTTAAAGGTTGATGATGATTCAGCTTTATAAATGCTAAAATATAGCAAGTAGACGTCCTGCGAGCAAACTTTACAATTGTGCACCTAATATTCGAACCACATTAGTCACCGATTTGTCCATTGCTACCACAGATTTCTCAATACA
Source organism: Leucinodes orbonalis (assembly GCA_019425675.1). NCBI lineage: Eukaryota > Metazoa > Arthropoda > Insecta > Lepidoptera > Crambidae > Leucinodes > Leucinodes orbonalis. The sequence goes on from PQWD01004021.1 coordinate 19,353, forward strand.
GGAGATGGGCAAGCCGCGTTTTTAAGTGCGACAAATGTAAGCTCAACGAGCATACACTGGCTGCCAGTTTACGCTCTGTAGACGAGTCAAGACGCACGAATATTAGAAAGAAATTACCGTTTTTTCCCAAAATGCCATCCTGTGTAATTGTAACATGCCATCATCGCAATGAATCAGTAAATTTACAAGAAATATAATAACTTTTCACAGGTAAGACCGAAAAGAAATTGCGACACTGGGACTGCCTATAAACTTAGCGGCTTGTCCATCTAATTGTATATTCGGATGTCTGTGATTACTACTAAACTACGGTAACTTTAGCATGTCTATAAATCTTTCACTCATTTTATCTTTCTTTATTTTTAATTTTATGAGGACTTTGGTAGTGCCCATAGTAAAAACAAAACGAGTGATTTGTCAGATATAGGTAACTATAGGCCTATCTCGTTAGCTACTATTTGCGCAAAGATATTTGACGGTCTGCTTAACGCACAATTAAATAAATATGTGACGCTCCATGACAATCAGTTCGGTTTTCGTCCTCGTCTTTCTACTGAGAGTGCCATATTGTGCCTGAAGCAGACGGTCAAATATTACACGGATCGAAAAACCCCAGTATATGCATGCTTCCTGGACTTGTCAAAAGCCTTTGATCGTGTCAGCTATAAACTGCTATGGAAAAAGCTCCAGGACATAAATCTACCTCAGGAACTTGTTATTGTTTTCCAATATTGGTATGCTCATCAGTCCAACACCGTTAAGTGGGCGGGCACAATGTCAGACCCTTATCATCTGGAATGTGGAGTTAGACAGGGTGGTTTGACCTCTCCAACTCTGTTTAATTTATATATAAATGACCTCATTGTTGAGCTCAGCAGTCGTCGTGTTGGGTGTCATATTGATGGAGTCTGTGTCAACAACCTAAGTTATGCAGACGACATGGTGCTGCTGAGCGCATCAGTGTGTGGTTTAAGACAGCTGTTACGAATGTGTGAAATGTACGCGTCTTGTCACGGCTTAGCGTATAATGTCGCAAAGAGCAAGCTCATGGTTTTTGATGCTGTCGGTGCTAAATGTCCAGAGGCTGTTCCACCTGTTTGCCTTAGTTGTGTGCCTCTTCAACGAGTCACTGATTTTAAATATTTGGGGCACATTCTCACCGCCAGACTCAACGACCATGCTGATATTGAGCGGGAGCGGAGGGCGCTGTCGGTAAGAGCAAATATGATAGCTCGCAGGTTTGCTAGGTGCTCAAACGAAGTTAAGGCAACCCTTTTTCGATCCTATTGCACATCGCTTTACTCTTGCAGCTTGTGGGCGAATTATTCGGCGAAATGCTACAGTGCTCTCCGTGTCCAATTCAATAATGCATTTAGAGCGGTGATGGGGTTGCCCCGATTCTGCAGTGCCTCTGGTATGTTTGCGGAAGCTCGAGTTGACTGCTTCCACACAACTATGCGCAAAAGAGCTGCTTCTTTGGTGCGCAGAGTTTGGGCCAGCTCCAACACTGTCTTGGCAATGATAGCCGCGAGAATGGACTCGTACATTCTTAGGCATTGCTGTGAGAGACATGGCACTAATCCTATGCCGCTAAGGATATATTAATGTTAATCGTACCTTATCTTCAAACATTTTTGACATTTAAATTGTAATTGTAATTTATTCAGTAATTATGTTGGGTGTAACTTACCTGAAATAAAGATTATTATATTATTTAACCCATTGCATCCGCTGCTGGACATTGGACATAGGTGGCACTTTTTTTGTTATAAGTGTACAAGACGGCCAGGACATAAGTGATACGCCCAACCATGACAGAGCGGCATTAAAGTAGACCAACCACTGATAGACAGTTATTATTCTTCATTAATGCCACACTTCGCCCGTCACTCGAGACATCAGATGTTAGGTCTCCTATACCCACTAATTTTACTAGCTACAGTGTCGTATACCCGAAAAACAATAGTGCATAACACTCCTGTTTCACGGGACGATATCTGGCACTGATAGACGACTCAGTATCGAGTCTACCACCTAGTATTATTTGCATATCTCCTGGTTGTTCGCTCTTCTCAGCCAGCATTCCAGCCCTTTGCTGCACATTCCCACAATTCCCAGTCTTTTCAACCTATCGCATCCTTTGTTCATATCCTACCTACGTATGTCCTATGTTCACTGCGGGACTTAGGTCTCCTCCATTTTGCGCCAGATATCCATCAGACATCCTTTGCTGTATATTCCCACAAACATGAAATATTATTTCATGCTGTACAGTTTTAGAGTGTTTCTGTGTGGGCTAGAGTTTTGTGAACACGTGCGTTATGATTTATAAATAGTATCGCACAACCAAGCCGCTTCCGTTACGAGTGTTCAGTTTCATTTCCAATGTGCTTGCTTCTAATGTGGACTTGTTTTTAAATACAACGGTTCCAAACCGTTGCTACTGCTAATTAAGTGCCGTTTGTTTAACACGTATTCCATGAAACTCTTTTTCCATTTCCTTTATTAAGTTTTACTTGAAAATTACCGTATACAGAGTCGTCTGTTTCCTTATTTTTACCTTTTTTGCAGTTACTTTTTATATTTGGCACAGGATAAAAGGCGGGTATGATTGTTAGAAATTTACTGGATGATTGATTCTTGTCTTTTTATATAGAAATCAGATAGACTGTTCGTTTTACTGATTTTATATATAACGTTCTGTATTTGTATTTAATGAATCAGTCAGTGCACGATCCATTTACCGAATAATTATTAAATTTTTGTAATTACTGCTTAGGGTAAAAATGAGTATTGACCCTTATTATCAATAATAAGTTAAACATTTTGCACTTTTATGAATTATCAAAAACTATGATGATACAACAGACTATTCACACTGTGCCTTAGCCTGCAAATAACGGATGTGGCTATCTTGTTACGCACCAGTTGCATTGCAAGTAATCCTGTGGAATTTACTGATAACGACGATGATGATGGTGGTCCTAATATAACCAGGTAATGCAATCCTAATTAACTGAATAATAAATATAGTTTCAATATTCAGGTTATGAAAATCAATTTATTCAATTACGGTCCATAGATACATCTATCATCATCTAAATTGAATAAATTGGTTCATCATCATCTACTGCTAGACGAAGGCCTTCCTAATGATTTCCACGGGCGATCCCTTGCAGTTGACATCCATCTGCTACCCGCCATCTAAACCAGTCCATCTGGATATAAGAGTCCAGATAGAGGACAATTGTGATGTCAATATACGAATGGTTCGGGCGGTTATTATTCAATTAAAAGGGAGAAGAAGTAACTCTGTGTGAAGTTATAGTTTCATTAACTAGTTAGAACATAACCAGAGCTAAGCTCTATACAAAGAAGCGTTAAACTTAATAACAATTGTCAAAGTTAATAACATAGCAAATGTAATCATTATTACCAAGTACTGGTACAATCAGTTTCAATAAACTTCAGCCTATAAAGTTTCAAAGCTCTTCTGATAAGCTTTGACATTACAAATTGCCCTTTAAGGGCTATAGATTACTGTATGATGTTATCGCGAGAGTAATTAGTTTTAGTTTGAGGGCCCGTTATTGTCTACTTTACATAGATTCTATTATATTAATATTAATCCGTATCCTAACAATCATACTGTGATACACGGCTATCTAACCTTCCGTCCGGATAGGTTTGCAAGCTGGCCGTACGTAATAAGTAGGCAGACCTGCGATTTTAAATTTACACATCTTTGTAAATTTATCCGGACAGGCAATAAAAAGCCTAACTCTGTCGTTATATCCGGACGCCTGGCAACCTACGTCCGGATCACAGCTATACAAAAGCATACCGACTGTATAATTTTAACTTGCAAATAAGTAAAACAACTAGAATTGGCAGCAGTGAATTCCTAACCAGTGCACCTACGTTGATATGCTGATTTCGCAAACATAATAATTGCAATCGTATTTGTGGGCAGACCAGCCTACGATGCAGCTTGAAACAATGATAAATCATTAGCTCACACAACCTACTGATGATGCCGGGGATTAGGTCAATACATAAGTTGATACAAATCATAGGACATACAGTTTTAATACTTGATGGGTTGTATAGGATAAAGCTACTTCGATTCTGATCTACGCCTTTCTTTGAGTACTCCTGCCCTGATATTTTTGGGAACAATTTATTCTAATAAAAAAATCGGTCTAAAAATTAACTTAGATACTTTCGGATGACTATACCAATGAAGTTGTCATTATTTTGATTACTTCTTTGTTTGAGTGTTACCTGAAATAGGGAACTATTTGTTTAGCTCCATTTGGGTTTCTAGAACGTTTTTCTTATTGCGTTTGGAGGATAGGTTATCTAGATTACATTGACGTATATCAAGGCTAGTAGAAGGTCAGTAGGCTTATCACATGTATACCCAAACCAAATTGGTGCCGTGTTCCGTCAAATTTAGCCCCGATGCGGGAATTAAACCCAATTAACCTAAGTTGAACGGTTGACCCTGTACTTAAATTAGGCCACTGGCGTTCAACTAAAAATATGTATTGGATTTTCATATATGCGACGTAATCAAAGTGCTGTGCATTACGTAATGTATCGATATAATCTATCGATATGTATATGGATTTAGAAACCTATGTGTGTAATCTAAATCCATTGCATATTAAATACAAAGAATGGTTTAAAAGTTCAAAATACACTACTCTAGACATAAATATATTTGTAATAAACAATTAGATGATACTTATAGGTAAATTATAAGTTATAACACTCCATAGTAAATATTGTAAAAAAAGTTGTGAAGAGTGACTATAATAGAGTTCCTTACTGGCTACTTACTGATTTTTGATTCAATAGTGTCGAAGTATCTATAAGTGACAAAGGTATATATTGCCTAAAAGTTTCTTAAGGCTGTATTTGGATTAGACACTACACGATTTATATAATATTCGTCGCCCATTGTAGGTACTTATTTAGTATCGTATTTTTGTTTTCGAATTTATTACAAAATGAACGCAATTCAATATAACATCGCAATTGGGCAATTTCGAACGGGTCTGTTTAGCCTCATTCCCACAACAAACACGATTGACAAACTGGAACCGTCAGTAAATACTCGTACATTTTACGTAGAGACGCGCTTATCGATAAATACCAACTCGGAAACACTCGATTTATCTTAGTTGTCTAAAGTCAAATTTCTTTAAATTTACTATCGGTTTTAACATTATGTAAACGGTTTTCACTTTACTTCGTCATCAGTTCATTATACGTCCCCACCGAGGGCACGGACTCAGTACCGATTGGCCGACTTCCCCCATATCCTTTGAATTTTTACCGTTGTCGTGCGCAGGTTTCCTTGCGATGTTTTCTTTCACCGTAAGAGCGTCGGATAAACGTAATGATTCACCCTTGCTCTCACTTAGCAATTCAATAAATTTCTATTTTATTAAGAAACCCATCACTTTAATATTATTATTTAATACAAAGTAGGATAGATTTTAAGATTTTGGTTGTCATGTTCTATTTTAAAGTAGATAAAAGCAATAATCTAATTAAGTAAGCCTTACTTCATGCATCATGTTAATTAGCCATAGTCGACGTATCTTATTAAAAAATTGCATTTATACTTCAAACATCTATCGATCTATCGATACGGGTACATCCCTACCTGTAGATTCCAATCAGCCGTCTACCAGAGTTGGAGTGGCCGCGGGGAATTAACCCTAACGACTTGGCTAACAAATTTAGTTTACAAACGCGATGAGGATGGAGTTATTGGAGTGCCTGAAGAACAGGTCGGTGCCGAGAAATAGCTTTTACGTTGTAAAGTTGCGCTTATAAATTTTGAAGCTCTGCGGTTCCTCTAGAATACCATTTCTACAAAAGATAATTGTATTTTTATAGTCCTCTGGCTATGTTTTAAACATGTACAAATGTAAATATTTGCATGGGCAATCCGAGGCAGGGAAAATGTAGTCAACCGATAAATACCTATAAATACATATACATATACATATAATACTTGAACTACATCCAAAACTACCATAATTTACTCACGTTTTAGTACTACCGCGGCATTCACTTCCACTGAGCCAAACTAGTCCTTAAATCTATAAAAAATTATTTAGGCTACAAACAAATTCATGTTTAACACACACTCGCAGTAGAATTCCTTTAATAAATGCAATTATATTTATACTCATATCATGTTTAAAAAAGTTACGACGGAATAAAGTCTATGAACGATTAATCATTCGGGAAAGGAAGTATTCGATTAATTTCACAGCACCAGATGCGATGTTGCTCGATTACTCTCATTTCCTTCATCCTATGCTAAATGAGATCTAGGCACAATTGTTCCAATAGTTACGTTTTATAGCCTCAAGCGATCGATATATCCAATCAGTCCAAGACTTTTGGTTTTTATATTGCGTTTAACATAAAACGCCATACTCATATCGATTATGACTTTATGAACATAAGGATAAGGCGAAAATATTATCAAAAGTTGTACCAAAAGCTTAGGTCAGAAGTAATCATTATTAAGCTAATAGGATGTATGTTAAAAAGATGAATTATTAATAGGGAATCCATAAAGGAGAGTCAAAAGAGGAATCTGGCTTCCTCCTAAGGAAAAGCAATTACGATGTCTACAAAGGGCGGTGAAGTAAATTTCCATCGTACCTAGTTGTCATTAAAAGGATGTCCAATTATATACATGCCAATTAAAAACTATTTTTTTATTATTTTTGTTACATTGTTCTTAGAGCTTTCAAGTTTACTAAGAGATAGATTTTATTTTATTTTACCGTATGGCAAAATACTTTAAGGATGTTATGAAACAAGTTCTGTGAATGAGAGAAATATTGTTTCGCACTTTATTGTGCCAAATTAATATTTTTTTCTATATGAAGGAATAAACATAATAAAATTGGTGGCAGTTGAAATTCAGATATATTATAGTATCATTACCCAAGAAACCCAAACATATAAATATTTTTACTTTTTATACTCGGTGCGTGATATCGTACCCCCCGTGGAAAAGAAGTTTTACACTTCTGTGTTTCGGGATGAAGGCACTTTTGCTAGTAAAATTACAGGTTTATAAGCACAGATTTCCCAATACAGGAGATGGGGCAAGCCGCGTTTAAAGTGCGACAAATGTAAGCTCAACGAGCATACACTGGCTGGCAGTTTACGCTCTGTGAGACGAGTCAAGACGCACGAATATTAGAAGAAATTACCGTTTTTTTCCAAAATGCCATCCTGTGCAATTGTAACATCATATTGCAATGAATCAGTAAATTTACCAAGTAATATAATAACTTTTCACAGGTAAGAACCGAAAAGAAATTGCGACACTGGGACTGCCTATAAACTTGGCGGCTTGTCCAGTCTAATTGTATATTCGGATGTCTGTGGTTATAAGACACCCAACATCGGTTGTCTCGGGTGTTGGGCGCAGTGCAGCATTGATAAAAAATAATATCTGTTTATCAGTTGTTGGTCTTAATCAATGCAACTGACCTTACCATTGCTTTGTAAGACAAAACTTTCTGTATAGTCTTCTGCATTTTTTGTACCTATTCATTTGGAAAATAATTAAACCTAAAATTATTTAAAATCTATGAGATGTTTTATTGAATAATGCGATGAAATTGATCTTCGCAACACTATTTAGTTAGGCTAGGGTTCAACGACCTGAAGACCAAAGGGTTAGATTAGCTCAATTGGCAGGATATGTAACTCCATCCGTACATTGTTCTTATAAAAGTGTTTTTTGTTCCAGGTAAGCATCGTGAGCTTTATGTGGAGGGTTGTGGAGGTTTTGTATATGTATTGGTATATAGGTATTTCTGATTTATTCCATCTTAAAAAGAGATAAATAATCATTCTTACACCGAAACCATTTAATATGAAATAAAAAAAAAATGCGGTTTCATCCGCAAAATTGGTTTCATCAAACTTTTGATTTTGGTAAAGTAACATTGAATATGGCTCAGACTAATATATTTGACTATATTTTAAAAACAGTGTAATTTAAATATAAAGCACATCTTTTTTCCTCTAGTTGTAGTCCACTATTGGACAAAAGTCTTTCCCATTTTGCGAAAATGTCCCGGACCTCAGCTTTAGTCGTGTAACCTATCCTTAAGAGCTATCGATCGGTCCGAAAGACGTCCACGCAACACTTGCCAGGATGCGACCTTCTATCTAGAACTCCTCTGCTTTAACATTTAAATATCTAATAACACGATTGCCGACAGTGGTGTAGGTGTAAGCAAATGAGATCAATTCTGCCAAGTCTAATAGAATTAAACACGCTCACTTCGGACGCAAAATGGCAGATGCGATGACTTAAAATTATTAAACACGATTATTGTTAATTTAATCTGGTTATTGGCGAAGCTTTTTTTGAGCCGTGTTAATTTTATAATTGTCTATTTTTCATACGTTTTACAGAAGAAGAAAAGGTTCCTCGATTAAATTAATGAAGATTGCATAGAAAATAAGTAGAGCATAACAAAAAGATATAGAGACCACATAGGCTATGGAAAACTTAATTTGAAATTTATTTAACATCCTAGCTCTTGAACAGGCTTCCATATCTATATGTTTATTGTTTTTTTTTGTGTTTTGCTTGCACGAACGATCGCAATTTTATATAGTGAATCCGTTGAAATATAGAATCAGTGATATTTTTAAAGATGGCGCTGTCATAGATATCAAAACCATACGTATAATAAAATAGGAACGCAAAAGGAGGTCAGCGTCTCTTGAACAGCTATCCTGGCTAGTATTCACTCCTGCATTAGGCATTCATGTCTAGCTCTTTCATGGAGGAGGATTCAAAAGGAGTATTCAAAGCAAGCCTGCGGATGCAAGGTACATTTTTTATGCAGTCCTCTTTGGAGGTATTCAGTACGATTGGTATGATATTTGTAATAAGCTCGCTTTTACCGATTTATTCCTGACTTAAGTATGTCCTTTCAAAGAAATACCTAACATAGATTCTTACAATACTATTTCTATTGTGAACAACAAAAGAACAGGGAAAAGCTTTTTCTAAATCGGTAAATTAGTCACTCAAAAGTGCGTTACTAAAAAGTTTCTCTTGAAATTCTAAGGTATTAAAGATATATTAACTTATAGACATCCAATAACCTAGATTTTACTGGTTTATCTTTATAATTTTTTATGGTAAACGGAATAACTAGCCGACTGTCAGAGGGTAATGTTTTGTGTAAATACTGGACGTTTATTTATAAACAGATATGTGTGAAAACACTTTGTAGTCATAGTTCTTAGCATTGAAATATATCGTTTTTGTTGCACCTAACATTACGAACGACGCACCAGCGACTCGTAAAACTATTATAACTAGTCTGTATTACAATGATATTTTGTTACAGTATTAGTTACAATATTGCATTTGCAAAGTATTTCAAGATTCGTGATCTGGTCTCAAATGCCATAAAATTTGCACTAACAGTTGCCATTACTACAAATTCACGTAATAAAAACACGTGAAGTATACAATCAGTGATAAAAGTTGTAGGTACAAGGTTTTATTATTTTTATTTTATTTTATTCGTTTAACAACAGCACTATAACTAATTGTTCAATTACAATTTGAAGTACAAGTTATTTGGAGGCAATTGATAGGGAATACCTCCCAAATTACATTGCAATTAAAATTTAATTTTGTAATTACATACGTATTAGGCTTGTAAAATATCCTGTAATGGCAAACTAAACATTTTAAACTTAAGATTTAACGTTTAAAAACTTATGAAAACGCTTTCATTTATTACGCAAAAAAGATTTCTTTTTAGGTGAATACGTTCTATCGTGAGACCATGACGTTACTAAGACTGCGTCATGCGGAAATGTTTATTATTTTAATTAAATTATGTGAAAACAACTCTGTTGTTGACGATCCCTATTTAGCACAGGAATATATCGTTATTTGCACTTTCGTTACACCTTTACGACGCACAAGTGTGGAGCGACGAGCGTCTCGTAAAACTATTCTGAGAGAAAATTGAAACCGATGCTCGTAATTGTGTAAATAAAATCAACTATACATATTATTGAGTGGGTAGAAAACGGGTGGTTTAACTTAACAGTTAAATTTACATATCAGCCATAAAAAATATATACGGACATTTACATAACAATCTTAGCAAGGAGCTTTAAAGGTAAGAATCCTTTAGAAAGGCAAGGGATAAAATCTATTTTATGCGTAGTTTTCATAACACATACATATTATCCGCTCAAACGCAGCACGCGCGTAGACAGTAGATTCATGTGTTGTGTGTTGTGAGTTTCCCACCATGCTACGTACGACCGCTTACACATATTACAGACCTAGAGCAATACAAATAGATAAAGTCACATACAATGTTTAGTGGTGTACAGGAATCGAACCCGGAACTCTTGGTGTGGTAAGTGGTAGTGATGACTTCTTAACCATTGGTTCATATAGGTTTTCAATATTTGTTTTGTCCTCAAATGTGACCAACCATGACCTGTCATGTTTGTTCAGCGTATGTTGGCAGATCGCCAGCTTTTCTTATTGAACAGTATTACGGTTTAGTGAGATCAATTGGGTCCCGATATTCTGGTTATGTTATCAATTGCACAAATGCTTAACAATAAAATAATTATTTTCTTCAACCTATCGCAGTCCACTACTGGACATAGGTTTCTTTTCACATCCAGCTTCCACCAGCGACCTTTCGCAAGTCGTCGATCCATCGGGCTGGGCTGTGTTCTCATAGATTTAGAATAGGCATGATGACTGGGTCCTGAAATCGTAAGAACTATTTCATATTATTACAAATCTGGGTTAAATATAACGATGTTCTTACTTTCAGCTCGAAAACTCATGTTTTCTGGATTTTATTAGTCTTCAAAGTTAGATGGGCAAGTCAATTTTTAAAGTACATTAATTGTCAAAAATTTGTTAACAAAAGGATAACACATACAATTTAAAGCAACTTTTGCTATGAAACCGTTTTAGTAAACGCAACATTTAATATAGTTGTAGTACAAAATTCACAAACTATGCATACTAATTACTGATCATCATCATCATCATCATCATTCCAGCCCAATTATGTCCACTGCTGAACGAAGGCCTCCCCTAATGATTTCCACGCGGACCGATCCCTTGCAGTTGACATCCATCTGCTACCCGCCACCTTAACCAGATCATCCGTCCATCTGGTTGGGGGTCGGCCTACGCTTCGCTTTCCGTTACGTGGACGCCACTCGAGAACCTTTCCGCCCCATCGGCCATCGGTTCTACGCACTATGTGCCCTGCCCACTGCCACTTCAACTTGCTAATCCTCTGGGCTATGTCGGTCACCCTAGTTCTCCTACGGATATCATCGTTTCGGATTTTATCGCGTAGGGAGACACCTAACATAGCCCTCTCCATAGCACGCTGAGCAACCTTGAGTCTATTCAAGAGGCCCTTAGTGAGCGACCACGTTTCGCTTCCGTATGTCATAACTGGCAACACACACTGGTCAAAGACCTTCGTCTTGAGACACTGAGGTATTTTGGACGAAAAGATCTGCCTTAACTTCCCGAACGCTGCCCATCCTAATTGGATTCGACGAGAAACCTCCTTCTCGAAGTTGGACCTACCCATTTGGACTACCTGTCCCAGGTACACATATTCGTCAACAACTTCGAGGACAGAACTTCCAACTGATATCGGTATAGGTACGACATGGGCATTAGACATGACTTTCGTCTTGTCCATGTTCATTTTAAGACCCACCTGTTGAGAAGCTCCGTCTAGGGTTTCGAGCATAGTGCTTAAATCCTCCATGGATTCTGCCATGACTACTATATCATCGGCAAATCGAAGATGAGTGATGTACTCGCCATTCACGTTGATGCCAAGTCCTTTCCAATCGAGCAGCTTAAACATATCTTCCAACGCAACTGTGAACAGTTTCGGAGATATAACGTCTCCCTGTCTCACTCCTCGGTGCAATTGGATAGGTTGTGTAAGCTCTTCATGTACACGGACTGACATAGTAGCGCTCTCGTACAGACATCTCAATACTTCGATATAGCGAAAGTCAATATGGCACCGTTGGAGGGCCTGAAGCACAGCCCAAGTCTCGATCGAATCAAAGGCTTTCTCATAGTCCACAAACGCCAAGCATAATGGCCGGTTATACTCTCTAGTCTTCTGTATAACCTGCCGCAGCGTATGTATGTGGTCTATGGTGCTGAAGCCTTTGCGGAACCCGGCTTGTTCGGGGGCTGGAAATCATAAACCTACGCGCGAGACGGTTCGTGATGACTCTGGAGAACAACTTGTAAATGTGGCTCAATAGCGTGATGGGTATAATTCTTCAGCAAGGTTTTGTCGCCTTTTTTGAAGAAAAGCACCACCACGCCATTGCTCCACGCCTCTGGCGTCGCACCCTCACGGATCACGGAATTAAAGAGCTTCTGAAGGGTCTTAAGCACTGGCGTGCCACCTGCTTTCAAAAGTTCTGCGGTAATTCCGTCTTCTCCGGGGCCTTATTTCGCTTAAGTTGTTTCAGAGCCATCCTAATCTCGCTCAAGGTGACTTCCGGGATATCCTCAGATAAATCGGGTTAACTTAGCTCTCGGGTCTTCGGCTAAGCTTGAAGCGGGAATCTGTGTAGCGGTATATAACTCGCTGTAAAACTTCTCAATCTCCCTCAAAATCTCTGGTTTAGATGAGACTACATTTCCACTGTTGGTCTTCAGACTAGTCAGCTGGCTTTCTAGTCGCAAGGAGCTGGATATACGTCTATTAAGCTGCCGGTATTGTGACGCGTCGTCTGAAGACTGCAGTTTCATCTGTCGTCTTGTCGCCATGAGATCGAGAGTCTGTTGAGATAGTTTATTAGGTCTTAATTTGCGTTGTCCCTTGCAAAACTTAGACCCAACTGTTTGCAGAGTTTCCACTAGCCCGCTATTTATATCGTCCACTGTTACGCAGCTCTCTAGGCATTCAAAGCGATTCTGCAGTTCGAGTTGAAGCTCTCGGGGTTATTGATTTGAAGCACGTTAGGTCGAAGCGTAGACTTCATCAGGCGAGACTCTCCAGTTGAACATTAATATTTAACGTGCCTCTTACCATACGGTGATCGCTACCGGTTTTCACCCTGGCGATCACAGAGACGTCGTTAAATATATGTCTTCTGGTGGTCATGATGAAGTCAATCTCATTTCGTGCGGAACCATCGGGACTCAACCAAGTCCACTTCCTCTGCGGCGGCTTCTTGAAAAAAGAGTTCATCATAAAGAGTCCCTCTTTTTCCATGAAATCGGCCAGCCGCTGTCCCCTGGGGTTCCGGTGTCCAATCCATATTGCCCCACTTTCAACTCACAACCACTTCGAATGCCCAGCCTTGCGTTGAAGTCTCCCATAACGACCGTAAAGTGTGTCTTGGAGGTATGCATTGCTCTGCTGATATCATCATACATAGCCTCCACTTCATCGTCGGAGTGCGATGAAGTCGGTGCGTAACCTGTACCACCTTCAGCGCATAGCGCTTGGTGATTTTAGTACAAGGTACGCTACCCTAGCTGACACACTTTCGATCTTCACGATGTTGTTGATAAGAGACTTATGGACGAGAACCCGACACCACCCTGGGACATCTGGTCGCCCTCACGGTAGTAAAACAGGCTGCCGGATTGCAGTATTGTGGTATTCTCCCCTCTCTTCGGACTTCACACAAACCTATTATGTCCAATGCAACCTGCCTAACTCCGTTTCTAGCTCTAATAGCTTTTCGTCAGTTCTCAGTGTGCGCGTGTTATATGTTGCCAGTTTTAAATGCCGTTTGTTTCTTTAGGTAGCCGGATCTCTGCCGGAGATTCTTAGCACCCCTTGCCCCGCCGTAACGTGGCCGCTACCGTAGCCGGAATAGCGGGGCCGCCGGGGACTAGGGCCAATTCTTACCTGCGTCTTCCATTGGGGGTAAATGCCGTACTCACCACGCTTGGCAGGCGGGTTGGTGAGCGCAGAGATACGCCAGTACCTAAGTGATGCTGCTGCCCATCACTTGGTGGGAAATATTCCCTCTGTCGCCTTCTACGACACCCTAGGAAGAGTAGGGGTGGTGACAATCGTATTCTAGTCTGCCGTCACCACACGGCACAATTACTGATGCGTGACGTCAAACTAGGTAGCCATTTGTATGAAGCGCTTTTGGGAAAGTCCATTAATGTGTTTTTAGAATTGGAAAATCTCTGTGAGTTTTAATGTTAACTGAGTATTTTTTTTACCAATGTTTCTATTATTATGCGGTCCATCGATATAATAACAGAAAAAAAAATTGTCATCATCCCTATTAGCGCGCTATATCCTATATCTATAGTCGTACTCTATGCTTGCCAAGACAAGACGCGGTTTCCACTCCAGAACTCGTGTGCTCTATTCTCATTATTATTCGATAACAAAAATATTGAGTACTAGAGCGGCACATATTTTTTGCAAAAAGACTTATTGTATTCTTTCTCTTTCACCTGTCGCAGTCCACAACTGGACAGATAACCCGTCCTTATTATACAGCATGCAGACCGCATTCGAAATTTTTTTGTGTCATTCATAATGCAAGTATATGATACACTAATATTACGGAAGCTATAAGCGAATTGGCCAATTCAGTTTATGGTCATCTTTATGATATACTTGAAAGTTTACGACATACCGTGAGAATAAGGCTGGGGCTATAAAGTAAGCGGCAAATATTGTTTTTATTTAATGTGATTATATATAATACCAATATCCTACTATGTAACTGCTAGTGTGTTTGGTTGACGATCACACAGGTCATTCGAGTATTGTCATGATCGGTTGTCGGATGCGTGACCGAAAGATATTATCTTGAGTGCTCCTTGAAGACATTAGTCCCGCCACAGACATCCGAATATACAATTAGACTGGACAAGCCGCCAAGTTTATAGGCAGTCCCAGTGTCGCAATTTCTTTTCGGTTCTTACCTGTGAAAAGTTATTATATTTCTTGGTAAATTTACTGATTCATTGCGATGATGGCATGTTAAATTGCACAGGATGGCATTTTGGAAAAAAACGGTAATTTCTTCAATATTCGTGCGTCTTTCTCGTCACAGAGCGTAAACTGGCAGCCAGTGTATGCTCGTTGAGCTTACATTTGTGCACTTAAAAACGCGGCTTGCCCCATCTCCTGTATTGGGAAATCTGTGAGTCCCGCCTTCTACTTTACAATGTAAGTCGTCAACACCCACTTATCTATCCGCGTGGTGGGTTAAGACCGAAACACCCCATAGATATTAGCCATGCCGTGAGAAAGGCCTGTGCCTTTAATTGAATAATTATTTCGAAATTAGGTACAGTTTTTTCTGTACTTTGACCAAAATATTGATATTAAACTAGCTCTTCCCGAAATTTTAATGGCCAATTCCATGTTTGACATATAGGATTGGCCATTGAAATTACAAATAAAAAGTAATAAACCTCAAACATTATCAACCCATTACGAGAAGGGGGCCCACCAGCTCATCTGTTGGTAACTACACGACGCTCATGTACATTAGCAAAACCAGAGTGCACTGAAGTGCTTTACCGGACCTTGAAATGGAAAACGCACTTTATTAATGATGTTTTATTGCTTAGGAAATACTCCAGCATTACTTACAGTAATAATAGTACTAATAACAGTAAAAACTCCGCTTGTAACATAACGAGCTTTTCTGTATTTGCCCACAACATGATTGGTTTTTCAGGTTAATCATTTACAATGATGAGATGTTGCGAGTTTGCTTCACCAGGTGTCGCTTGAATGATCGATAGCTCCATTAACGACCCGTTTACAAGTGTAATGTTGTGTCAAGTAAATTCTACTTCGGAACATTTCCCAGTATATTCTACTCGTACGGAGAAAAAGTTTATGTGGCACAGAGAGAAAAGATACATGAGCACTATAAACTACCTTATCACTAAATGTCCTTAAAAGGTCCACACCTCAGCATATATTCTGGTGTGAAATGTATGCTTTGAATTGAAGACCCATTTGGTGTAATTATACAGATGTTGTCTGCTACAGCAAGGGTTCATGGTTTGAACCCAGTGCAGCAAAAACATTTACTTGTTGAGTGACCATGTATGTTTGTATTGGTCTGGTCTATTGGAATCAATAACAAAAACTCTTCCCCCATATTCCAACGTAATCCCCCATACATACAGATATACAAAAAATGTCATCTCTTTTCTTTTTGTCCACTGGTCGATGTTTAAAAAATTAATAACGTTTGATTTTACTCTTCCCGCATATTTCAATGTTATCCTCCATTTTGTGCAACAAAAATATACGTTGTCCATCAATTGATAACAATGATCCAATTTATTATAGGCGCGAACGCCAGCCCGTTCACCTTTATCACAGTGATGGGCGTTTTATCAACTCTTGTAAATGACGCGTTTCTAAATTGGCTGGACTCAACATCAGTCATCGTTAGTCTATACGGGATAACAATAGGGTTATCACCTTTTATGTGGTGTATTAAATACCAAATGTAATGGCAACTCGACAAAGCGGAGTTTTCTGGTATAGGCATTGCTATGCTTAAAAGGAGACTTCTGGCTAATGCTTAGTTTGGGGCTAGATGGGTTGTGTTGAATGTCTGTGGATATAATGTATTGTTTTACTGAGTCTGTAGGACTAAATGGAGCTTGTGGCGCATGTGGTGTAAATAATAATATTAAATGTGACCATGACTAAAAAATAAATAATGTTTACTGACATTCACACAGCACCAGCTAGCCCCATATTAAGCGAGGAGCTCGTATATATTTTTTTGTAAATAGATGCATTACACGCAGACCATTACAAACATACATGTTCACCTCACAAATGTTTTTAATTCCCGGGGATGAATCCGTCCCCTTGGTGTAGAAGCCAACGTCTCTACCATTACACCACATGGGTCGTGACGATGTATCGAAGAACATAGTTACATAAACGTTACAATTGTGAATTTCACAGGGTACTCGAGTCAGCGGCGGATATTCCGATGTCGGGAAGTCCACCGACGCAGGTGACAACCCTAGATCCCGTACGGCTAACGTTGTGTCAATTAATCCAATTTAGTAATGCCCGCCACAAAGACACTAGGCTAGAGTTAGACAGATGGCAGGATACGTTGCGATTGGGTGCTGACTTCTAGATGAGAGTTTAACTAATGCCATTGGCGTGCACAGAGAATATGATTAGGTATACAAAGTGAGTGAAGATTTATCCAAAAAACAATTACCTTTTTAAGAGTCTTCGTACTGCTGCAGACAGCGTCCTGCTCATCAAGGTGTATAAATGTTTATGTCAATGCATACTTACATATTGTATATGGTATGGGTTGTGCTGCAAAAAGTCACTTATACAACTTGAAAGAGCTCAAAGGTTGTCCTAAAGGTTGCATTAGGCCTCCCATCCGAACACCAACAGAGAATTATATGCGCACGCAATGTTCTCCCTGTACGGAAACTATATTTCTGCTCACGTTGTGTAGGTTTCACTGCAAAATAGTTCCATATACCATTATACATAAAAGAGTCCATAAGGTAAAGTCCCACTAGTACGTTCAACATTCGCCAAACGCATTTCTTATCTGTGGGCGTACATGTATAACAATATACTTAAATCTGACAAATCTATCGTAAAACTAAGGAAAAATAAATTCAAAATGTATATAGGAAATGGTTACAACAGTTCAGTTATGACGCATTGGAGCAGTTATTGTTTAAAATCACGGGTCAACTTAATTAAAAATATAATCTATATAACCACCCAGCACACGCAACACACTCGCTTGCACCCTGGCAACGCACCCACGCAAACACAATATGCACCCCCCCCCCTCCACTCCCACATATACACACATACACAGACGCACATACATACGCGCGCACACACACACCACACATACATACGCGCACTCCACATTTTAACTTAATATTATCCAATTGTATATTTAAATTTGTTGTGTATTTATGTATATTATATATTTGGTATTTATGTTATATTATTAAATTTTCTGTATATGTACTATATATATATATATATATATTATTATATATATATATATATATATATTATATATATATATATATTATATATATATATATATATATGTATATATATATATATATATATAATATATTATAATATTTATATATATATATATGTGTATATATATATATATAATATAACTGTGTATGTACATAAGCACGTTATTTAGTGTAAGCGTACGGAGGAGCCTGTCTCTTATAACACAGGGGAACCTTTTATGGGACAGTTCTCAATATCTATTGGAATTATTGCTAAAATAAATCATTTTTTTTCTTTTCTTTTTTGTAAAATTGAGTACTGTTGATGACAGCAGATCGCCTATGGTTTCAAATTTGCAGATAGGCGAATAAGTGGGAATCGTCTTATATGTTGGCGATTTTCCGAGTTGTCTGGAAGCACAGAGTACTGCTTATTTGCATATATGGGGTGCACACCACTGACTATGTCTCGAAATAATTAGTACTTACTTCGACTAATGTGCTGAAGGGTATATCAGCACCAGCCCATTAAACATCCCCATCGAGGGGCACGAGCCTACACGTAAAGGGTGTGTCTCACCAAAACTCATGTAAAATGTTGCCAGGCGTATGCTGATCGTCCTGTACAATCATTACATAAAAAAGGTCTCCCCATTGTGTACCAGATGACAGCTGACAGACACCCGCTGTCCTCAACCAGTCTCCAACAGCGACCTTTGGAAAGTTGTTGGTTCATCAGGCCAGGCCGCGTCTTACGCTTCGCTTACCAAGACGCAATCTCGACTCCAGATTGTTATTATAAGATAACGCGTATAAATACGAAAGAATTAATTACTTAGGTAAACATTCTTTTAGTATATGATTTCCCTTCACCTTCGGAGGATATGTATGTTGTGATGTTCCTATAGATATGTAATAAACATTTACCTACACCTTATCTACCTCTGCAAAGTATAACGCTAGCGAATCGTTAAATTATAGATTAACCTTTATCATGCGCAACGGCTTTTAACACGAACATAGCAGTTGCACGTGGCTGTTAACTTGTGGGTGTTTTATTTCGTTGCAAATAGCATAAAAAGCTGGTTCATTTTGGCGTTTTCCACGCCCACTGATTGGCCTGTGGTCCAAATCGATTGCACTTTTCGCTGTTTAAAATGTTTGCCTTTTGAACTGCACTTGATAAATCAACGTGCCTATAAATAATGTATGAGATAACTTTGACTGTTCGGATTATCGAAATATTATAAATGCGCTGCCACTGTATTGGTTTTCAGTTAGTAGAGATAACTATGACAACCGTAGCGATGTATTCTTCGTGGCCCAGGGTAGTAATAATTGCGCAATTCGACTGAAGTATAAACAATTAATATGTTATTTAGTGGTGAAAAAATAATAAAACAATAACATAAAGCTTTTGTTCGATTTTTAAAATTCGTTTGAGAACGTACTGATAGAGTCATGGTTGCAAACTGATGACCGTTACAGCATTGCTTATATTATTATGTAATCAGAGTGAATTTCGGGGAGTGCGCGTAATTACTGATGACCCCCATCCCTATTCTATCTCTGAGTCACGCGACGTCGGTTGGGCTTCCAAATTTATGTTGAATACTCCTTAATGTGCACAAAGCTATTTGCAACAATATTTATAAACAACCAAGTATGGTATTCCACTGCCGGCGGATCCATTTCGGATTAATTATAACTTTGGCATCTACTTACCATGGGAGGAGCTGGCACATAACAGCCGATAAAAAAAAATTCTTGCATGGTTCCAGATAGTCTTTTCTTTAATTTCAATGGTCTATGTTTAGAAAAGACAAACATTTTATTTTACTTTAACTGTAGTAGTAGAAGGTAGTTACAGATAGTATTTTCTTTAGGTTCAATGGTCTATGTTTAGAAAAGACAAACATTTGTTTTTACTATAACTATAGCCATAAAGTCACCTGATGGATGAAGACTTCCCCCAATGACTTTCATCATTGGGGGCTCCAGACCGTGATCCGCCATGGTTTGGACCAGCCATTGCTCTATGGCGGAAAGAGCCTTATTTGCTATAAGGCTGGATACACTTTGTTGGAAAAAAGAATGAATTTGGTCTCAAAAGACCCAATGCTCTTTAAAATTTTATGGATGTTTTGAAATATAAATACATCCATATAAAACATAATAAATTGCCTAATACAACTTGATTACGACGGCATTAAAATTGGCAGAACCCTCTAAAAGGTCAACAATGGCGAAATGGTCTCTCGACTCTCCATTGTGTACGAATTTGTTTTGGTAGCTTGTTTAATTAAATTTCGGCTACTTCAAACGATGTCGTAATTATGTTTATATTACAGCTTTTGATGATACTAATATTGCTGTTAGTAATAATATCAAGATCACAGGAATTCAGGAATATTATACGAGCGCTACTCGCGAAGTATCGAACTTAAATTTTATGAAGAATCTTATATACAATTTATTTGAACAAAAATTGATTTAAGATTAAAATATAAATAATTTAAATTTTACGAAGTCTTTTGACATTCCACAATTTGAAAACAAGTTTTTAATATAAGTCAATAACAATTGCCATTATTATTTTAAAGACAATTGAGACAGTATGTAGTAAAATGTTAACGTTACCACATCCCTTCTTAGACTAATTATTCTCGTTAAGCATTACACAAAAGTAGTAACAACGTCTCTTAAGGCCTCGAAAAAAGTGAACTCAACTTAATCAATGATGTGTGTTACCTTAGAACTATCGTATACTCATAATACAAAGGGTTTAATGATCTTTAATAGGTGGTATCTACGAACTCTTGCCCCCTGCTTCTATTTGTGACATCAATATATAATAATAAGATTTATTTATTAATTTAGCAAAGGTAGTATAAGTATTTACTTGTATTTTTTTATAGTTTTATGTACTCACATTACATAAACCCAAACAAGCGTACATAGAAACAAATATTTTGATTTCGTAGTGCTTACTAAAGATAAAATAATAACAAAATCTAATTTTCATTTACTTTAAAAAGTCATGTATTATTAATACATGACTTTAAAACGAATATGTTAAAGAGCGAAATGGGCGCGAGTGCATTTCCAATAATATAGAGGAGGTTTAAAATAAGAAGCTTATTTCGGAAGTCTTTATAAAAACCTAAAAATAGGTGTTACTTTCTATTACTACATGTTATCATAGCATACTTAAAATTGTATATGAACGCTTTCTAAAGATAATAATAATAAAACCGAATTTTATAACAAAAAGGATTTTCTATTTGTGCCTCAAAATACATCGCCCTTTATCTTAAGGACGATATATGACTCCGTACAAAACAATGTCAATTACGCAGTTAGAATAACTTATTGACGTATGTCCCTATATAAAATAACATCTATGTTTTCCTGTCGTTGAGTAACGCGTGTTACAATATAACTAATTGTTATAACGATGAATGACATCGGTGTCAACCACAGACATCCGAATATACAATTAGACTGGACAAGCCGCCAAGTTTATAGGCAGTCCCAGTGTCGCAATTTCTTTTCGGTTCTTACCTGTGAAAAGTTATTGTATTTCTTGGTAAATTTACTGATTCATTGCGATGATGGCATGTTACAATTGCACAGGATGGCATTTTGGGAAAAAACGGTAATTTCTTCTAATATTCGTGTGTCTTGACTCGTCTCACAGAGCGTAAACTGGCAGCCAGTGTATGCTCGTTGAGCTTACATTTGTCGCACTTAAAAACGCGGCTTGCCCCATCTCCTGTATTGGGAAATCTGTGGTGTCAACAATTGTCGAGTTCCTTCTAATTTGCCTCTGTTAACTACACCATCTTGCGGAATTATGTAACTGCGTGTATGACTTCTAAAGGACAGTAAAGGGAACACAACATGCTACATATTGTTGTGATAAATTAAATAAATAATAAATATCCATTGAAATTCACACAGCGCATTCTAGCCCCAAACTTGCATTATGGGTACTAAACAACGGTTTTCTTGTAAATACAAAAATAAATAAATAAAATATTCACTGACATTCACACAGTGCCATCTTGCCTCAAGTTAAGCGTGAAACTTGTATTATGGGAAGTAAACAACGGATAAACATACTTATATATTTTTTTTGTAAATACAATACATATTATACATTGAACACCCAGGTCAATACAAACAGACATTTTCAACACAAATGTTTGTACTGAACCTTGGTGTAGTAGCCGAGGTCTCAACCATTACAACAAATAGTCGTCAATACTCGCTTGTCTGCCATAAGCACATCAGAATGTAAACTGTTATGTTACTTTTAGTAAAAGTAGTAGGTAGTGACTTCAGGCGTACAACCACAAAAATATAAATTGGGAGTTAGTATGAAACTTACAAAAAATATTCCCACCAAAACATTTCAAATGTTGCCATGAACCACCACATAAGGTTTGCGTTGTGAAAAAAGATATCAGATCTCATGTAGAGCCAAGCTTCTGAATCTACACGGCCTAACTCTACCTACCCTCATCATCAGCTCATTAAACGTCCCCACCGAGGGGCACGAGCCTACCGATATAGGGTGATTAGGCCTTAGTCGTCCACGCGGGCCCAGTGCGGATTACCCTAACTTCAACAAATTATTTATACCTATCAGTTATTCATTACTGCTATTACTAAATAAGCACAAGTTACATCCCGTATACAGAAGGTGCTATGCTCCAAAAACAAATTTGTACTGGTCAATCGTTTTTATGAAAAACAAAAAGGCTCGTATATTCCGGGCTTATAACCATTTAAAAAGTTTATACTGCAAGATCCCGCATCCAGAAAACCTTGTGTTGGAAAAGTCCTCGTCCTTATCGCGTTTTACATTTACGTCTTTCTTATGTTGGCAACGCCCTTTGCTGCATAGGAGTTCCGAATCATCAAGTGAACCATGCTTATATGCTCGTTTGCAAACTTGTAGTGACAAGGAAATATAGGTTGTAAACTCAGTACTGAGTCGTCTAGGTAGGAACCACCGCAGTGCAAGATATCGTTCCGTGAAATAGAGTGTTATGCGCTTTTGTGTTTCGGGATGAAGGCACTGTAGCTAGAAAAAAAACCGGATATAAGAGACCTAACATCTGTTGTCTCGGGTGACTGGCGTAGTGCTACATTGATGGGGAATAATAAATGTTATCAGTTGTTGGTTTCTTCAATGCCGCTCTGTCATGGTCAGGCTATCACCTAGTCTAGGAGACTTTGTATCATAAAAAAATAAAATATCCTTGCTTGTAAAGTTTTCACATTACCGTTTTTTGTGTTGTAAACAAACTTATTCGACATGCTATCCCAAATTACTGGGCATGTCACATCAATGTTCAATTTCACGTCCGAACCAAGGGACGGAAAGGGCCCTTAATAAATATTCCAGCGACCAAACGGTTCCACTTCGTCACGCAATACTTTAAACTATAAAGAGTATATATATTCCCTCGCGTGTGCTGAAAATTGTTTATTTTAATATACTTCGTTTTTTGGTATGAACATGACATATTTGGTTTTGTGGTCAGTAGAGAATGTTACTAAAGCGCGCGGTTGAGGGTTACTTTACGAATACAAATATAATCTTGACTATATCTGTACTTATAAGTATGGATTTGCTACTGTAAATCTATTCGTTTTTGTATTATGCCTTTGCAAATAGATCTTTGCGAAAATGAAGGTTTTATTGTTGAGAAAATGATAAACATTTAGTGGACTTGTTGTATATTTTACACTGTTTTTTTATCATGCCTTATGCAGGTCTTTTGTATCATGACATGGATATATGATAGAAATTTATGGACAATAGTTTTGGTTAAATACATATCAAGTTGTTTACTTCATTACTAATAAGCCTAAAGGCATGACAGGCAAGGCAGTACATAATAAATAATTAAATAGATTTTTAAGGAGCACATACTAGAGTATCTTCTAGGACTAGACTCGATACTGAGTCGTCTAGCTAGATAATCCTACCTTAGCTCCACTCTTTATCTTCAATAATCTGAAAACAAATTTGCGTTATTTACATAATTTATAGGATATTTATTCAGCATATTTATGAGTTCATAGAGCGGCATTGTTAAAATGTCTTATAACTTACGGAGTTATATAACTTACTGAATTATATTCTTACGGAGTATTTGTTAAATAAAATAAGAATTTATAGTCAGTCTGTCTACAATAATTTGTGTAAAATGTTTAGAGAAAATGTAACAAATAAGTATTAACTGTTTTGTTTTTTTATTATAATCTAATAACTGTAATATTTAAGTGAAATTTCCGACTGTGAACTTTAGCAACAGCGTGTTTAAATTTGACGAATTTCGAGAAAAGATTCTATATATATGTTTATTCTATTTATTTTTCTTAATTGGCTGCATTAACTAAAATCCATAATACCAACGTTATCAGTCTCCAATTTAATACAAAATGACATTATTACTTACTTTACTAGTACCCACGCAGCAAATTAACTAATTACCATACGTTGAAAACAATATAAATTAATGGTAGTAAACGCGTTTAATTAATAGTTTTCGGCCTCGCATTCCAGTTTACCGCTTAAACCCTACAACATAAAGTCACAAAAGTATGTCACACAAGTACGTTTCAATTTCAACAAAGTTGCGGTTAACAATAGTACTGTTTCCTCTGTCGGGCTTTATCAACCCAAAGAGAACTAATATCTATATGTTACTAACTTTAATGTAATTTTTCATCCCTGCTGTCTCATATATCTACCTCAGACCTAAGGTTTTGACCTTGCGACCAAAACCCAATGATATTTAATATTTTTTATCATTGTTAAAATGAAGTGCTTTACCAATACCAAATTTTGTATGCATAATCCATGCAAAAAAACTTCCTAATTTTTTTCAGTAAATCTACATAAAGGTATAAAAATCGTTTACATAATAAGTATTTTTACACGGTCCTGCCCTATATATAAAAGGATTCCTCCTTCAGCCTTTATTATACTGTCAACCTCTCGAAGTGATATTTAGGTCACGTGTCCATGGATATTGCTCAGGAAGTATATTGGAACTTGAAACCAGGTTCATTACAGTTGTTATAATATTTTCAGAAAATTTGCCAATAATAAATACAATAGTGTGAATTAGAAATCAATATGTATATAACATCCAGAAAAATCTTTTAAGAAAATTATTTTAAGAAATAACTTTTGAAATCACGTTTACCTATAATTAACGCATTTCTTAATAGTTTTATCGATACGAAAAATATTGTATTGATAGTTCAACACCATTCAGACTGAATTTTTACTTAACTTTAAACAAGTCTTTGAACCAATCTAACAAATAATGAGGGGTGGATAATGATTATGCGAGAATTCAGCACCCCATAAAAGGAAAATTCAAACGACTTTTAAATATTCTACAACATTCGCTATTTCACTAATAAATAAACCTGGCTCTTACGTGCGTTAAAAACAATCTAGATTTAAAGCGAGGTCATTAAGTTGACAGTAAGCTGTAAACTCGATAAAGTTATTGTACCCATAGTTCAAGAGCGTATTAGCTAATTAGACAAGGTTATCCGAGGTCGAACGAGTCACGCAACGACACACCCTCGAAACAATACAAGAATTGGCTGCGAAGAAACCTTGCAAAACCAACGAGACGCCGATAACTCAAGAGACACACAATAAACGAAACATGCGCTTTCAAAGTTTTTTCTTCAAGACGCATGTTTTAATGACGGCAAAGACAAAGCTGGCAGGAAAGAAACGTGCCATTAGAATGCTCGCATTGTTAGGGCTACTAGAAACTTAGTAAAGGGTGTGTGTGTGCGCATGCGCGATCGCCAAGGACACCCGCCGCGCCTCAGTGAAGCGGGAGTAGCGGTGCGGCCCCGTCGTTGCGGCACCACGCGGTCCGCAGCGGCCCTAGCGAGCCTGCACACCGCATGCCCGGCCCGGAGGCCTGCCCCACCGCCCGCAGAGCGACCTTATGTACCGAAGCCCCGCGGTCGCTCCGATTCAGTCTTGTAATTGGATTTTACCGTTCAATAAGCAACGTTATTCTCATTTGATTGGCGACGCTTTCCGCTTGGATATAGCCGCTTGCTTCTTTACTTCCTAAAGGTGGCTATAGCTTTGAAGGTAGCAGCTTTGTATGTTAAAACTGATTAGATGTCGAGTGCGATATGGCTTACGTAACCTAGTGTTACGGAGTCAGTGGTGCATCACAATGCGATAAGGCGTTTGGCGTGAGATAAGTGCGGCGATCAGTGTGTGCGAGGTGCTCGTACTGTGGACATGACTTGCTGGGAAAGTGTTGGACTGCTTGGTCCGTGCGCATTGCTTGCCTCGTCTGACGTCAGGGTGAGTCGTGTCTAATGCTCCGGTGCTACTATAAGGGTCTTATAGCACTTTTGGATGCGGGTAAACTGCTGTAATTCATATTTTCGTCGTAAAAATACTTAATGTCTAATGTAAACAGTAAACACATGTGTTAGCTAATTTGTTGTCGTAGTTATATTTGTGGACGTTGTGTTGTTAATGGTATAATTTGCTAATTGAGTAGTGTTTACAGCTTTGGCAGAAACGCCTAATTACGTAATTATATTTATAGTCCGTAATGTTTTTTGTTTTACTAAAAGATCATTGTCAGTTAGAAACTTGACGGTAGCAATGGTATCCATAGTGCTACTAACAACGGAAGAAGTGCTTCAAAGAAATGGTTTTTGGCATTGTTTGGACAGTTTGTGGATAGCGAAAGAATTGGAACCCTTCGAAGAATTAAAACCGGAACACGCGTACACAAAACCACTTAGCAAGGATTTGTACTACACAAAGTACCCTGAAATACCCAGAAGTGAGTCGGAAGAAGAAAATTCTATCAGCTTGAACGGCTTCAGGAACAAACACCGTGAATGGAAAACAAAGACATGTGTTAGAAAGTTTGATTCGCAAAGAAGGCATTCAGTTCATTTGAGTGTTAGTGTTCGTTCGGATAGATGCAACACCTCTAGTAATAATCTGTCAAGGAGGGTTACATCTTTAGTTGAATTATCAAGTACAAAAGAAAAACAAAAATACAAAACGGATGATGAGAAAGTGAGGGCGTTTTTCAAACGCTTACTTGAAATATACCACCGCCGCCACTAACGGAGCTACAGATTGAAGAAAATAATAAATCTGAAAAACAGTCTTCAAAAGATGATTCGTTTGAGAACATCGATGTACCAGATTATGCGGACTTTGAAAAAAATAAAATGTCCGAAACGAATTACGAGCGCAAATTGACTCCAGCTACGTCAACTTGGAAAAAACCGAAACAGAAAGTTAGTTTTAAATTGGATTCCGATCAGAATAAATCGGATTTTGAACATTGCGAATCATGGTATGAGTCGATTTATGGCGTATCTGATATCATTGCACCCACTTCCAGAGTAAGTGATGACTGTTATAATGAAATTCAAGAAGATGAAAGCAGTGATTTCTTAAATGAAGTTTGCGAAATGGAATATGATGAACTTTCTGAAGACAATATACGTGATATTTCGTCTACGCCTAATGAATCCGAATGCCTGGCATCCTGGTCGGAAATTATGACATACTGCGGAGTTAACGACACATTCTTAAGATCCCACGATTCTTTGAAGTACGTGGATGATATTATTAGCAGATCACACTGTAATGATGCAAAAATGTTAGATTGTTTGGTCGATGATGACGATGATGAAGTTGGATATGCGAGGTTTGCGGTACAAAATACATGAGACGTTAAAATTGGAAGATGCCATGAAAGATTCTTCTTCAATGAAAGACTTCGGCGGCGAAGAAGATATTTATTCCAAAGAAAAAAGTACCAATATTGGCAACAATTTCAACGGAAATATTTACCGTTTAGTGCCTGTATGATGTAGATCATTCGGTAAATGTAAACTAAAATCTTATGAACATATTTGTTTAAGTTGATAATAATAAACCCTTACATTCAAAAGTTAATTCATTTTTTATTTAACGCTGTATGATTCAGACAATTAAAACGGGGAAAATGTTATTATTTTTAAAAGGTGATAGAAACATTTTGGTTTATTTTTCTATTTATGTGTGATGTGAATGCATTTTAATTTTTTCCTTTTTTTGTTGCAGCCTCCTGAAAACGAACTGCAAAAGAATTCTGACCGTGTGCTCTCAGAGCACGAGCTGCGAGTTCAGAGATCGCTGCAAAAGCTCAATGTGCCTGAATGGTGAGTCTTCTTTTTGAATTACTGATTTTTTACTAAGTAACTTAAGACTAATTACTTAATCTTGGTCTTGGTTTTGAACTGATAAGTAGGTAGATACAATGAGTTAAGTTATAAGTACATATGCCCATTTATTAGCACGTAATATATGAAAAATATGTATTTCCATCCATACAATGTTGATAGAATATTTACATTGGGAATGATAGGTGCAAAATACGTTTTATTTATACTTATATGAAGTTATATTATAATTATTATAATGACGACCCATCTGGTGTTATGGTTGAGACGTCGTCCATTACACCAATGCCTCCGGGTTCGATCCCCGCCAGCCTATAATGCCCCAGTGCTGGCCACAGGCCTTTGCACACAGCTGTGGGGAGATTGGACCGTAACCAAACATAACAAACACAATCAAACATACAAAAATGATTACAATTACCGTATTACAATAGAAGCCGGGTCTAACGGACTTAACGGAAAGCACGGAGGAACTTGAAACAATATATTTCAGTGACCCATTCGATACATTATTTTCGGTTTAATATGTTTAATAAAAATACTATACATATACTAATGAGCTAACAATGAACTAAATCGTAGTGGAAAAGACGCAAAAGCATTTAATAGCGAATTCGTGACAAATCAGAGAAAAATATTGATTTAGTAGAATCACAAATAACCACATCAGTCAAATCAGATTTATTTTATTCTATTCTTTTTACGTAAACTTCAAGTTTTTGTAGTTACATGATTGGCTATTTTTATCTTTGTGCTTAGTACATTATTTTTTGAATTTTAATATATAGATGCAACAGTGATCTGTTACTGTACCTTTTTATGTTTATAGAATGAATAGAAAATTTAGGATTGGTAGAAAACAGGCAAACGGCTCACCTGATAAATGTTACCGCCGCTGCCCATTTCCAATACCAGAAAGCTTAGAAATGCATAGGCAGCCCTTTTAATGGGAATACGGTCTTTTTTAAGGACGCCGGGTCGTATCGCTCAAAAAACAAACAAAGGCATGATCCATCCTCGGCCGCATCATCACTTACCATCAGATGAGATGGCGGTCAAATGTCTGCCTATAGAAGATAAAAAAAACCTTAAATAATACATGAACAAACTTTAGTTTCTAAAGATGTGCTAAGATGATTATCTCGCTTCATTGGCTGATCGGAGAGGAAGCACTTTATACAAGGTGTGCCCAGTCAAGGAACATCGTTAGCTGATTTATCCATTTCACTTCCACTGATCACAAGTCAAACTAGATTGCTAAGAACTTTTCCTGACATAGTTAAAGATGTTATATTAGATCCTATCGCCACGTTATTCTTATCCGATAGTTAAGTGATATGTATTAGAATAAAAATAATTTAGACAAGACTTTATACAATATAAAAGGGTACGGAAAAAGTATTACGTTTAGAATCGAATATTTCGAGGCTACAATATTAAACTGTATGAATGATTGAATATAGCTCGGAATTCTTTGCACGTTCCCGAATCAATTTCGTTACAGAGTCCGTGCGCTATCGCTGTGTCCATCTTTGATTACGAATCAAATGATTTGAAAATACGATATATCGATTTAGATTCGGGGTTATGATAGGGGAAGTGTCCTATTAAAGAAAAAATTAGGTCTGTACCTTCGGTCAATGATATTCTGTATATATAAAGGTAGATACGACACACATGCCTCAAAAACGAACCGCCAAAGAGAATACATTTGTAAACTCATCTAAATGTACGCTCATTGGAAATATGCGGATGTGTGCTGTCGCGGCATTCGGAACACTTTTTTCAGTTGTTTTGTGAATCTATACATTTTACACCATTGACCTTCGGTATTTTATCTCAGTCGTCATGTACAGTTCTTATGTACCTATGTGTGTATATTCTGTGTTCTTCTAATGTCAGCCACTATTTCCACTTAGATGATTCTCACACGGTTCAATTGATGATGAAGTATCTACCTAGTCATTGACTTAGTTAGCCGACATTTATTCTATGCTATCATCCGGGATATTCTAATGACAGACGCATACTTGAAGATAATTCTAACACGTGGGCTCAAATGAAGATTGTGTACTTATTCATTGAATGACTACATAGTGGTTGATGTATATAAGGCACAAATGTTTTTGTGGATACTCGCAGATTAGTATAGTTATATAAAGACGGGCATAATGACACGTGTGGTAGGCTCGTAACCTTCGGCGGGGACCTTCCCATATGAGGTGTATAGGCCTTAGTCGTCCACGCAGGCCCAGTGCGGATTGGCTGGCCGACTTCACGCACAACCTTAGAAGCCCATTGTAGGCGTGCACAGGTTTCATCACGATAATTTCCTACACCAAAAGTGGATAAATGTACAAATAATTTCGAAAATTCTGAAATAGGTACATTGGTACGTAGCAGCATTTATATAAATAAATAAAATTCGTTTATTTTCAAGCCACATTACCCATATTAACACATGACATATAAAATTTGATTTCTTATTTAATATTAAAACTAAAAAACATTATTCATTTTTTTTAAATCAATAAATTAAAATAAAAGCGACATTTGGGGAAGAACAAATATGGGGAAAAAGAGAGAATTTTGGGACTCCGAACTTACTCGATGAAATGATATACGCGTTTTTTCAAGCCTTTTTCCTGTGTAGCCACATAGAAAAAAGGTTGAATCATTCCGGTCAAAGCGACATATTCAAAACACAAATTCAAAATACCTTTAACAGATGCTTTTGAATCGTTCATTCTTATAATTATTTTTTATAACTTTACCACCGGTTCAGTAAACGTAGGATCATGGAGAAGAAACTCGATACTCGTAGCCACTCTTTTAATCTTTAATATCATTGGTTTCAGAATTTTGACAACTGCCTACACGTTACTCTAAAATAATTTATGCCAAATAGTCATGATTAAGAAAAGCTCTGCCACAATTTTTTGTATCTACTCGAACGTAGCACGCGCGTAGACAATAGATTAATCTATTATGTTTTGTGACTGTCCACCCGTACTACGCACGACAGCGTACTCACATGTTTAAGTGATATAACACTCGGAACAATTCAGTACTTCCAGTACTAACTTATCCCTACAACTAGCTCCCACGCTCATGACAATTAAGTCTAGTCTAACAATTACTCGAGAGTAGGTACCCATTGTAAAGTACCTCAATGGAAATCTAGATAAATAATTTACACGGAACCAGAAGTTAAAGTTTAAGCACTACCTGTTTATTGTAATTTTTAAATGTTATCTTCAGTCTCAATCGAAACACTCGACGATCTACCATTTATCCATTACAAAAAAAATGTTTGTAATATATGTATGTATAATAAAAACACTTATTTTCTTGATGTATATGAATATATACGGTATACAGGCCGCAGTTAGCCTTCATAGCTTCACCGGACAATTGGCTAGTGCAGATGGATCTCAGCGCAAAAAGCTTATGCAACGAGGTGTCCCTGAGTGGGACGCGAACCTCGGCTTAGTGTATTGCAGGGGGCTATGTAACCTAGTATATGTATATGTTTGGGGTGAACAAAGTCGGCTAATACGGCACCGCGTGAAGAGTGTGGCCGGTGATATTTTTATTCTAATCTTTTAAATAATAAATATCCACTGGCATTCACGCAGCGCCATTAACTCTCAAACGAAGCATTTAGCCTATAAAATGGGTACTAAACAACGGATAACATACTTTTTTTTTTCATAATCCGGACCAATACAAACAGACATGTTCATGCACACCAATGTTTGTAGGTCCGGGGATCGACCCAGAAGCTTAGGTGTAAGAGCCGGTGTCTCAACCATTACACCACATGAATCGTCTATGTAACACTATATCTACCATTAGCATCATCTAATTATACTATACTGTCTACATATAACATTGTACATTGTACATATGCCCCAGAGATGAGATTGTTAGTTAAACACTGATAATTTTAGATACTAGCACTGTATAAGTACATAGATAAGTGTTATAATTCACAGTTTTCTTATGTGGCAAGAGTACCTATGGTTATATGACTGTACCCTGCACGGCAGGTAGTCTTAAATCAAATATACACAAGATTAATTTTTGTAAGCAACATTCTGGAGTGTTTTAATCTACAGAAGAAATATAAAAATGAAAAATGTTTGTTCTTATCATAAATGATGTGTGGGAGAGGTGTGCTTTAGCACGAATGACAAGCTTTCTTGTAATATACCATCGGAAATGTTTCCGGAACGATATGTCCTGCCGTCCTGCAAAGAGATAGCGTATTCATAAAGGGTCGGCAACACATCTGTGTGTCCTCAGTTGTTGCTATTTTATAAAAAAGATGTTTGTATTAGTCTGGTAAGTTTAAACGAATATACCTAAAACTAATTTAGCCAATGTTACTGTTACTCTTTGTCAAATGAGATAGGACAGGCCACTTGTTTATATCTGAGTGATATTAGATATATTTATTTTACGCGGGATGAAGAAAATCTTTCCGTCTACTTATACATTTCATTAAAAATAGTCCACTATCGATAGTTAGTCTAAAGCTGTACTATCGATAGTGTCATAATTATCATTATAAATCATATAGCATCGAAAGTTTAGGCAGTAGTCATAAATATGAAGCTAATTTTAAAGATGTAACCAGCATAAGTAAAGAGCGACTATTCAATTACCATTTCGCCCCTCCATCACTGCCAGCACATGCTACGAGTAAAAAGGGATTGTTTGATCAGAGAACGTATAAAACTATTGATACAGAAGCATACTATTGATAGTATCGCTACTATCGAGGCGTATTGCCTAATTGACTATCAATGCTATCGATAGTGAAAGAAAGAAAGAAAAATCTTTATTCAATTAAATCTGTTACAGATACTTTTGAATCGTCAATTGTTATTATTATTATATTTTTTTATGACTCTACCACCAGTAGAGTTACTAGTTTAGTATCGATACTATTGCTTCTGACTATTGCCAAAACTATCGATACTATTGCTAATATCGGTATGGCTATCGACAGTACAGGTGATTTTCGAGGTCAATACTATCGAAATAGTACAGGTGATTTTCTTCGTGAAGTCAACTACCGATAGTTAGGCAAAACTGTATCTGGCTTCATCTTTTGGCCTCTGCCTTTGCTTGCAATGAACTAGTTCTACTTAGTGCAACCGAAATATGGCTTCATATATAATTTCATATTCCTTGAAGGTTCAATAGAAATGTTTATCGTAGCATCTTACTATGAAGTTGATATTTCTTCGGCTTCAAAACTGCACATCATTCTGTCTCATTTTCTTTATAATGAGATAATTAAAATGTAATAACTATAAGAAAATATTATAGGAATTGAATATTCCTTATTGTACACCTCAAATATACATAGGTAACGATTAAGAAAAAACAAATACAACGGGTGCCAAAACATGGCAATCTCTTTCAAGCAACCTTGGGATAGAAACGCATACAATTTGTTTGATTTCAAACATAACTAAGCTTCATCGTAGCAAACACAAAAATGAAACTTTATTTATACGTTCAGGACTTATGTGCTTACATAAAGTTAGGAGATTCATTATTACTGGTATTATAAAGATAAGACTTTAGCAGTTAATGGGTAAAAACATCTTTATGCAATAAAAAAAGTATTTAGGCACCAGATACTACAAAACTTTATTATCACCGCTATATATTAGCAAACGAAAGTAGGTATATATCTTCTTTAACGATATAATGCCGCGATATTCGATCACGGGTATGGTATTTGATCTATGGGTATTGCGGCTCCTATTACAGCCAGCCTATTGTATAGATAAATCACACACTCGTGAATAATACAAGCATCACCTATCTACGTAAAGGATCCGATTTTGTTTTTATATAATGAAGTGACGCACGATCAGTTCGCTTACCTGGTATTAAGTGACACGCCTGAAGTGTGAAGAGACTGGAGGCCCAAACCTCCTTTCCCCTCCATATATTTCCTTTGGTGTAGAAGTTAACATGTTCATGGGTTGTGGTAACATTGACCATCAAGTATAAAGTCTGCTAGTTTAACTGCCTTTCAATTTTCTACATAAGGTCTCCTGCTTCCAAATTTTTGCGCCTCATATACAGGTCCTCTCACTCGACTTTTCTCATCCAGCTTTCTCCAGCAACCACAAGCAAGTCGGCGGTCCATCGCGTTGAAGAGCGTCTTACGATACGCTTGCCAATTCGCGGTCTCCATTTCAAAACACGTCTACTACAACGGCAACCAAAGAAATAAAAAAGCCATTTACTAACCTTATATAAATTAATTTCCGTCAACGCTGACTTGCTCTCCCGAATAATACCATACCTGAATAACTTCACTGTCAACTATTAATAAGGAAAATTTAATTATACCTACTCGTATGCACTGGCAAGGATATTCTGTTCAAAAAACGTAATTGTCTCCAGGTATAAAAACGCACCAGCACCCCGCGAGGGTTTCCTTCTTCGCAAGCGTCTGTCCGACGCCTCAGCATCCGCGACGAGATGGAGCGGCCTCAACTCGAAGACCACGTCACTGGGCAGCCTCGGCGGCGCCAACGCGCAGCCGCCGCCGCCGCAACTCTCGCCGCATACCACCAGCTTCGGCAGATGGTCCACTAGCCGCCTTAACTCGAATCAAGTAAGCTCACAGTTATGGTGATAGTCATCGAAAACTGCAGGGGAGTTTTATTAGCATCATGAGCTTCGGCAAATGGTCCACTAGCTGCCTTAACTCGAATTAAATAAGTTCACAGTCAGGATGGTAGTCATCAAAAACTGAAGGGAGTTTTATTAGCACCACCAGCTTGGGCAAATGTACTAGCCGCCCCAACTCGTTCAAGTAAGTTGGCGGTCACGATGGTAGTAAGTTGTGGAGATTTTTATTAGGAAATAAGTGATAAGTCAAGCCTTGTGCTGAGTGGCAACTGTTTCTTAGCATTTAACTCGAAAAATAACCTGAGAATAACGTTGTGTGATTCAGAATAAACAACACAAATATGTTAAGTATTATTTGTAAGGATTCATTCGTAAATGAAATAAAACTTGTGCTGTAGAAGTGTCAAGCGCGTCACCGTACAGTCCGGAGCACAGCCATACTAGTTTACAATATTTTGGCAAGAAAAATAGTGATATTGAGGTTCCCACGCAGATTAAATATTATACTTGGTCACCTTAGTTTCCTGCTTTATTAAGATGCCAGAGTCTTTCTGCTGGACTAGTCCTCCCTAATTTTCTAGGTTCCCAATATTCAAAGGGAGAGTCCAGGAATTTAGTGGGTCATAGAAACCATATTTTTGGGGTCAAGTTAATTCAACCAGTTCCTGTCAGAAAATGTACAAGAAGCACGATTGAAATGTAGCAGACGAGTATAAATTATGTCCAAATCGAAAGCAGATATGGATCTTACTTTTTCAGCTTTTTCCTAACTAAGACTTGGCATGAAGTTGTGCATTTCAGATGACGAAAATCCTTGAATAATGAATATAAACTCTGTTTCCACAGACGTCTCCTTGCTCGTCGACACGCAGCAGCATCCGTGGAACGAGTCCCCTTTGCTCCCCCTCAGCCCGATCTTCCTTCAGCGCCCGGCAACCTTATCTTGGATGGAGGAGTCAGGAACGACTGAACAGCACTCCTAGGACGCCGCATGAGAGGTAAATGGATGCCAGAATAGGTTTTCCACTGTCATTGGATTCTTTTGGGAATCTAACAAGTTTTTATGTAGTTACACACAGTTACAGTTAATGAAAATTAACACTTCTATAGACAGACATTTTACCGCCATCTCACCTGATGGTAAGTGATGATGCGGCCTAGGATGCATCATGCGTGTCTAGAAACCGCCTATTTCGAGACCTTATGAGGCCAACAACAGTAGTCAGTGAGATTTAAAAATGTTTTGACTTAAAGTATTACCTGAACCCCTGACTAAATACGAATTTGTTATGTCAAATCTAGATAAAGGCTTTTTTAAATTATACCAGTAATCGTAGTTAAAAAACTTTATAATAGTTTGAGTCTCAAATTTTGTGTTTGTTGTTTTTATGACGCAATGTATCTGTATGCATTTTTTTATACAAAAATGTTTTAACTATAAATCCTCTTTATTGTACTTCGTTGTGCCTTACCGACTCTACTCTCGGTTCACTTACCTATGTACTATTTAATGCACCATCTTATTTTAACATAGAAATTTAAGCTTTAAAGCTCTTGCATTATCAAAAAAGGTCTACAAAGAAACAATTCCGAAAACTTCCAGGTTAGCGTCGTCCCTACTCCAGCAGTCGGCATCATCGAAGGCTTCCGAGGAGATCCAGACGTCGATCAAGGAGGTGACGTCAGCGATCGTCCACTACGTATCAGCGTTGGAACCGGCCAACGGGGACGCGGATAGGCAGCCCTCGCCGCGCTCCAGCCAAAAGTTATATTGGCTCGAAAGCTCGTTTGTTGGTGAGTCTTGTATAATGGTAGCTTATGTATGAAGATTTCTAAACTGAACCGAATGGAGATAACATTTTGTTCTATGTTTATCATATACTAAAAAAAAAAAAAAAATTCTGTGGTAGTAAAGGAACAATAATTCCCTAAAACTTAAGACAGAAAATGAGACTAAGATCTTTATCTCTTTGGATATGAATGATTGTAATTCTATAACGCGTTAAGCCCATTTTCGAGTTTCGTTCGGGGACAACTTTTAGCCTCGTGTTAGGCTGTGAGCTTTCTGTGTTCGCCAATTGCCTGTTGAAGCTGCAGCTAACAGAAATAATGATTAAGAAAAACTATTACTATATACTACTACGTTAAATAATTTGAGATAACTAATCATTGCTTGATTTACGTCTCAAATGGCAAATTTTAATCACGCTTACTTCAATCTGACTTAGTTCTTAAGTTAGCAGTTTTATTAGAACGTAAGTAAGTTGCGAAGACACTGAACATAGACTTGCGTACTTATGCAATTGACTGTCTACTTAATGCGCTGGCTCAACAACCTTTATCTGAACTTCATGTCCATCACGAGAGTTGGCCTCTGATCTATTATTGGCCTTAGCCATATGCCGCCATTATAAAGTATCTGGTTATACGTAATATTATGTTTCATTTATTGAAGGTACAAAACCGTTGGAGTCTCCGCAGACGCCGTTAGTGGTGTCAGAGGCGTTACCTCCCCCGCACCCCCGACCGCCTTCCTCACTACGGCTCGACAACCGAGCGGCGCCCGGTGAGCGAGCGTGACCACACCACGTCACACACTGCCGGTTCAGACCTGTGACAAAAACGACACATTCCTTACTAAGTAGCAATGTACAAGGAACGCGAATTCTACGAATAAAAAGTCGATTTTCGAATCAAGTTGCAGTAGTATACTGACTGTATAAAGACTTAATCGAATACAAGTCAGTGCATTAAAATCGGTCATTGCATTTATTGTTATACGTCAAAAGTCTGAACCTGCAGTGTCGATTTGTTAATTTATGTTACGTTAAAATACTCTGTGCGTTAATTTTTGTGCTGTTCTGTGTATTTAGTTCTTTTATAATTCCGCAATATCGGCGGATAATTTTGTGAAATCTTTGTGTAATAGAGCTTTATAGACTGTGTTTAAGACTCAGGACCATTATAGTTTTATTAATTAACATATTATTATTTTTGTGACATTTTTGCACTATTTTTGGACTCTTAATGATATGTTTAAATCGTCAAATGTTACACTTTTGCGCTTTAATATGATGAGCACTGCTTGTAGTAGCTTGCAAAGTATTTATTTTATGTAAACTTTTGTTTATTTAATTTGGCAACTTTAAAAAGATATCGTTACCAGTACAAAATAATGTTGTTTACAAAGTGGTAACTAAATGTCAACCATCAAGTTACTTTAGGCACATGATTAGGTACCTATATTTTAAATTCAATGCAATTTTAAGTATGTTCGATGCATTTCTTATATGAAGTTTGTATTATTATAAATTCTATACTAAATATAAATTAGTACTAATCCTTGAAATACATATCAAATTATATAAATTAGCACTTCAAACATAAAAAATCATAACCTATCATAAATAGTCAATAGTTAAGATATTGAGTTAGTGATATTGCCATAACTTAATTTCAAACATGACGTAACAACCAGTTGATTTATAGTAATAACTTTTCATTTCATGTACAGAGTAAATTATTTGTTTTGTGTGTTTATTTTAAACTCTTTAGTTTTAGTTTAAAGCTAGTAAATACAGTGATGTAAATAAAACAATATGTTGCTATATCTTATTTTAGGTGCTAATTTTGAACATATTTTTGTGTATTATTTTTATTTCTTATCAGTTGATATTACGTTCACTTACGTAATTATTTAAATATAACTACACTATAGCTTTAATAGGAGTCACAAAGCAGAGTAGTTTTGCCAGTAACATGCCTATTTGTATACCAATATCCAAGGCAACAGTTATCAGAACCATAAAAGAATGTGGTGGTGAGAAGTGACACGTCAGACTAACGTCTCAAGTACTCAAGCTCCTTCTACTTAAATCACCTCGTAATTTATGTTGGGACTGCGATGGGTCCCTAAGTAAATTATACAGGTTCTGATTAGGTTAGAAACAAAATGACATGCGTTCCAAATTCGCACCGCCGAAAGTCACGCCGCAGCTCGCGTCACGAATGTTTAGTGCGAGACTAAACGTTGATTTAGTTTAATAGTTTGAATTTTATTCTGTCACTTACATGCGCTTTAATAACAAATAATGTAGCTCTCTACATCTTCATATTCCAAAACATGAATAGTATGTATGTACCTAAAATGTATGATGAGTAGCTATAGCGATATATTTGTATGTTAGAATCTCGGCATCTTCCGTGTAATTACGGAAGACACATCTGTAAACTTTTTTCAATTATAATTTCGATCATTGTACTTTTAGTTAATGTTTTAATTATAATGATTATTGAATATATTCATTTTTATTTTATATATTTTGTTTTATTTTTTATTTTTGTGGCGTCTTCACGATCTGCACAAACTTTAATTATAAATTAACAGGTTATGCGTAGATTTGCGTTTAACGCATAATGTTTCGTGACTAACGAAAACGTAAGTATTTAATGCTTTTTATTACTTTACAAATAGAGCACGAAATATATTTTACTTATCACAGCTTTGGCAAGAATTCATAAATTGGAAATCCTTAAAATCATAAATTAAAGGTTATCTTTAGTATATTTTATCTAACTCGAACAAAGATACTATTAAAAGGCAGCAGCTCACAAAAGGCAGCGAAAATAACATGGCGCCTTATTTCAGACTGGCAAGATACCCAACGGTCGCTAAATCTGGGTATCGCCAGGCCGTCTCCGGGCTCCACCACACTCGAAGACGTGCTGGACTCACTACTGGGCCTGCCCTCGCAACCGACAAGGATACCAACCCCCCAGCCAAGTCCTAGGAAGGCCTCTAGCCCCTATTATTTAATGGGAGGCAAGGTACTATTATCTATCATATTAAAAGCAAAGTTGTATAAGTATATAATATTTTTTTTTAATTATTCGAACTTTAAAAAGAGCAGATAGATAGATACTCAAAACAGTTTATTACACATATTTTCATAGCATAATACATGTTTAGGTTAGAAAACACTATGAAAATATTTTTATTTAACTTAAAAGTAAAAGTAAAAATGTTTTTTCGAAGCATACACTTAAAAGTAAAGCTAAATTGAATAGGTCTTAAATCATGAAAATATATCGTTTTGACCGCCAACGTCGTCTAAACATGACAAGCACTCGCGTGCCCTGTACGCCAACGTCTATACGTGTCAATAAACGGGCTCTTAAATCATCATTGGAAAACGAAAATAGCTGCTCTAAACGCTCAAACTGGCATATGTACATACATGAAAATATAGAGTTGCTGTATAATTAAGTTATCCAACTCCACGGCGCCGGTTGTTTCCGTCAGAGTCCTCGATACGAGCAGTTGGTGAGTAGCGGCCCCAGTAGCAGCTCCCCGGCGTCCCGGGCGGCGATCTCGCCCGCCGATTCCTCAAGCCTGTTCCCCGCAAGTCCCGACCGACCAGGTAGGAACGATATGTAAGTCCAAGCCGTTCCAATTTTTATATTACCTTACCACAATTATGAATAAAAAAGTGAACCCGTTGATTTGCACTAAAGTGTATCGCATTTTAAAAGTAGGAGCTTCATTTTAAAAAAGGTGAACTGAATAACTTAAAGTATAGTAATATAAGTAGTGTTTTTTTTTTGTTTCCATTTTTAACCAGCTTGTTATTGATCTAAGTTTCTCGTGCAATAGTTATTGATGTTAGCTAATTTCTGTTTGCATGATATGTACATACCCGCAAGCCGTAGCAATTAGATCCATGCTGCTCATTTATTTGTTTATGTATTACATTACAAATAAATGGTTCTGGGTCTTAACAAAACAACATTTGTCTGTGTTTTTTTCTACAGATCCTAAAACCAGTGCTATTTAAATTTCAGGCAAGGATACAGTTGATAATCTTGGCGAGATGCAAGAGACGCGGCGCTCGCGGTCGGCTCAAGGTGAGGGGCGGAGGCGTAGTGAGCCCTTCGCGCAGCCCAGCGGGGCCTGCGACCGCCGCACCAGCCTTGACGCCACGGCCCTTCGCCCCTACGACCCTCACCTCACCCATCACGATTCCAAAACCTCCCTTGCTTCCCTACAATCTGAAAACAGCACCGAGGACGCACTCGTCAAGTGCAAGTACCCCAAGTGCACCTCCCGCGCAGCCCTGGCGGACGCTAAACGCCACTACAAGGCCTGCCACAACTGCACCACCATGTACTGTTCCAGGGAATGCCGGCGGGCGCACTGGGAGAAACACAGGAAAGTCTGCCTCCACTCCCGAGCGAGCGCCCTCTGCAGGCAGATAATATCGGCCGCCAAGGAAGACGTGGACTCCTTGAACCAAATCAGCACGATAGGTCACAAAGGTTACCTGGCGCTCGGCCGAGGCGTCGTCAAAGTATTCTTCACGAGTCCTGAAGCAGCGGAAAAGTTCACCACTCACGGCTACCAGTATCTATCCGAGCCCGAGTTCGTCAAGTGGACGTCTCTCCAGCCGAACGAAATGGGCGTAGAACTGTACACGGAGGTCGTGAAATTATGCAAAGCGTACAATCCCGAGACGAGGGTGATATTGTATGTGGCTGTGTGCATTATCAGCGAAGTGCCGACTAAGGGTGCTGTAAAGTGGGAGAGGCAGATGGTGTCGCGATGCGCTAAACTCCGGCTCAGCAAGTCAGTGACAGCCGCAATACAGGAACAGAACCGCCGAAGGCACAGACGCGACAGCAAAAGCACACCCGAGGAAAGAGAAACGTTGATATTAACATCCAAAATGTGCAACGCGGGTGACAAGAACGCGGCCACCGCTCACAAATTTAGGGAAATATGCTTCCACAACATATCGAGTGAACTGGAAAAACGAGGAGTTGCGCTTAAGAAACACTTCCCCGAAGTGTACTCAAGACTAGCGGCGTACGTTGACGGCACCAGCGACAGATTTATCCCGATGACAATTTACCCTAAAGATGTGATCAGTGGGAAGTCATTCATGTGTATAATAATGCCCGACAGCGAGATGGACAGTGGCTCACCGATCGACGGGAAAGTGGTGACAGTAGATGTCGGTGTGGACAGATCGCGGCATCAGCTGTCTACTCCTATGTGAGAAAGACATTAATTGAATGTCTGGCCATGCGTTCCTATACACATTTATGACTCATCAATAGCACACGCGATGCTCCTGTGGCTAAAATCATTCAGCGATCTGCATATTGAGCTGTCGATGGTTTCTGATAGCAATCCTCCGTGAATCTTATGTGAATGGTGTAATATTAATGTCATAAATGTGCCCTTGTAATTATGATTATTTCAAATATTTATTGAATCTAATTAAGAAATTTTTAATCAATATCGCCAATTATGTATGTATGATAAAGGCGAAACAACTTGCAATGAATTGCGACTATCACTTAACTTTTTTTAGAGCAGTTTATAAAATTCCTACTTAACTATATTTGACTGTTGTGTTACTAATAATTACTTATAATTATATATTAATGTTCTTTTAATTTTAGATATAAATAGATAAATTATAAAATGTTGTGACACGTGTCATCAAAGTACATTCTTTTATAAAAGCATTTATTTAAATTCCTACGTATCTTAGTTATGGACTCAATTTGACAATAGTTTAAATTGTATTATAATAACAATGTTATTACAAGCCAACACATGGCACAGATAATGTATTTACTTAGATTATTCGAAGTGTAATATTTGCGAATACTTGGTTTTAATGTTCAAAGAAATTTTTATACGAATTGCTTATAAATGCATTTCAGTGCATAGTGAGATATTCTTATGAAAAGAATGTTCTAAAGTAAAGTTTGTCTATAGATAGAATCGATATAAAACATCTAAATATGAAATTGATGGTATGCTTTTCGTATGCAGTAGGGAAAAAATAATTTAGGTATGTAAAATAGTAAAAGAACGTTTACGTGGTAGACTTTATGCAAAACAAACCATTTGAAAAGTCCTTTTAACATCAATTGTAGCCAGGCAAAGTAGATTGTGTGCCTATAATGACAAGAAAAGTAAACTTTTCTCAAAGCGGTTTCGGTCATTTTAGTAAATAAAAGGTAAATCCAGTAGGATTTTCCGAGAAAAATCAGGTACCTACCTAAAATGGCAAACGCATCTCATTTCTAAATGCCGAAGAACGCATACCGATATTTAAAACATTCCAAAGAGGTTGTTTACAGGCACAAACTTACTTGATATTTTTGTAACTGCAAGTGCCAATTGAAATGTCTTTAAATTTTTAATACTAAAATATATCGTTCATTGTTATTATTATGACGAATAAAACGGTGCAAATTACTCGACTAAAAATTTTAAAATTTCATAATAAATTGCTACATCAACAAAAAATCTTTACCTTAAAAATTATTGAATTTGTTACTAAATAAGCTAAATTCGTTATTATTGTACCTAGACTTTTGATTACTTTATTTTATTTGTTTGTACTTTAGTAAATTATAATACAATATACTCGTATATATTTCTTCCAATATTATGAACCAACTATGCCAATAGGTAATTTCTTCAGACAAATATTAATGAAAACAAGTACTTAATTATTAACATCTCTTTTTAAGCGGGTGTTTGTAACCTACCTTATTAGCAGATCATCATCTATATAATTCAACCTTTCGAATTAACTATCTATTTGTATTCGAATTGTTAAAAAGTGTAGGGTCGTAAGTTTAAACACACTTTCCATAAAAAGGTGATGTTATATTTATGTGAATGTAAATCAATGTATCGGTAAAATCTCAATGTTTTTAATGTTCTATGGTAAAAATGTTAATTTAGACAATTTTGAATTAATCTTCTATACCTACTTGTAAACGCCTCGTATAGATATATTTCATACATAACTATATTCATAATGTTGCCATATCAATTGTTTTTCATAGTCTGGATTACAGATTTTTTATCTAGTTATTCCTATATGTATTTCAAATAAACGGCCCAGCTATATTTGTAGTTCTTTTATTTCATAACTCGCTCTTGCTTTTCTCACGAAGGCACTCGAGAGGGACCAACATAAACAGTAGGTACCTTAGATCATTATGTAAGTAGTACACAATGGAGTAGTCTCCCCAGTGTAGGTACCTGCGTGGAAGACTAATTTCTGTGGCGTGGAAAATGCGCAAGTAAGAAGGATAACTGGTGCACTACATGCACCATAATACCACGCAAAATAATCTTAGTTTTATCATGTCTTTTGGCAATAATAAGAGTAATGTGTCCATGTCTAAGCAGCCACAGATTCACGAACGCGCCTTTGGAGTGGACTACTGTAATAGAAATTTAGAGAGGTAACAGTTTTTGAAACTGAAGCCAACCTAAACTGCTTGTGGTGCATCATCATCAGCTCATTAAACGACCCCACCGAGGGGCACGAGCCTACCCGTATAGGGTGACTAGGCCTTAGTCGTTCACGCGGGCCCAGTGTGGGCAACAGTCCACACCATTGAGCCACCAACGCTCGTGGTGTATCATGACGAGCAAAAAAGATTCTCCCGAAAATACGCGTCCGAGCTTTGTGATGAACACTGTTATTAAGGGAACTTTGAGTAGTTAAATGGTATGGCAGTAAAAACCTTGTTGTCCTAAGCTCATTTCAACTTTTAGGTACAATGTATGTTGTAAAAGCAAAAAGAGTGTAACTTGGCAAATTTGATTGGGATCAAAATAATTATGTAGGACGGGCAAAAACAGTAGGTTTTAGTTACTTCTTCCTGCGAAATCATACGTGTGAATAGAGGGATAATTCAAACTTTTAAATTACAGTGCACTCTCCTTAATAGAAAAGCGACATCATCAACATCGCCTATTACGCCCCATTG
The DNA here is from genome assembly GCA_019425675.1 of Leucinodes orbonalis. Lineage (NCBI taxonomy): Eukaryota > Metazoa > Arthropoda > Insecta > Lepidoptera > Crambidae > Leucinodes > Leucinodes orbonalis. The sequence continues at coordinate 64,198 of PQWD01004021.1, forward strand.
CAGGGCACAGGCTATCCCGTACATACTACGAATAGATTTGGGTGTTATCCACCAAGAGGGCTCAATGCGGATTGGTGGGTTTTAAAGACTACTATCCTTAATGTAGCCAGGACTTAGCATGCCCCCGAAGCATGGAATCGTCTTTCTTTTCAGCCAGTCCAGGGATTCAGCCTGTAATGGCTTAACCAAACTAGGAAAAAAGCGTGGGGTTCGGACCCACGCCTCCGGGTCATGCAGCCATCTAAGCCGAACACTGTGCCTACTAAACTACGGAAGCAGCAGCAGACAAAAATGGATTTTGTAAAGAAAGTCTTCTATTGAGATTTTATCCGATTCATTGCCCCCGATAAAGAAAATATTGTTTATTGTGTCTACCTGTGATACCACGTAATCTATACTAATATTATAAAGCTGAAGAGTTTGTTTGTTTGTTTGAACGTGCTAATCTCAGGAACTACCTACCTACTGGTTCATGTTGAAAAATTCTTTAGATTCTGTTAGATAGCTTATTTATCGAGGAAGGCTATACGCTATATATCATCACACTACGAGTAATAGAAGCGGAGCAGCAATGAAGAATGTTTCAAAATCGGGGGGATTTTTTCATGCTTGGAGCTTTCGCTGCGTACGCTGCGTAAACGGTTAGTTTCGCAAAAGTCATGTATGAGAGTATTATTCCCCTTTTAAAGGTCTACAAAAAAGTCCGCGACAGCATGTCTATCTTTTAAGGTTAGCTCCTTATAACATATTTAATATTTATTGCTAAAAAAATATCAGAAAAGAGTAATTATTTATCACAAGTATTTCTATTTTAAACAAAATTGCCCTTTACATCATTCAACTTAAATTAATATTTAAATTTATATCTAAATGATATCGCAGTTTTAACGGGTGAAAGAGAGCGCTAGGCCAAAGTAACTATTCCACGCGGACGAAGTCGCACGCAAAAGTTAGTAATTGATAAAAGCAAAGATAAACCTATTAATATGATTAATGATGATACATGAAGTATTATCAACGCATTTGTTTGTTTTGAAAGTGTTTAATAGCCCTTTGAGTGCGATAAAAGCATGTCTATTATTAAGTTTTGAACGAAATTAAATAACTATTTAATTCTTATCTTGTCAGCGCTGAAATTTCAGAACTAAAAGTCTTTGACCTTTGAACACTTGACATTTCATTTCACTGACATTTCTCGGTAGAGCTACATGTCACGCACTTCAAGCACCAAAATTATTGAAAATTAAATTATACATTTTAAAAATGGTATCTGCCCCTGTACTTTACGCTGCGGTGCCAATTTCTGTGATAGTGGCCCTAGGTTTAATACGTAAATGGCGATCAAGAAACTGGGCAAAATGTTTGAGCAACACTTGCTTACGAGGGAAAACTTTTTTGATCACTGGTGCGAGCAGTGGTATTGGGCTAGAAACAGCTAAAGCTCTAGTGAAAAGGAAGGCACGTATTATATTAGCTTGCCGGGACATTGCAAAGACTAAAGCTCTAATTGCCGAGATCAGAAAAGTTCAGCCCTATGGAGGAGAACTGGTGAGTTTGTTTCTTATAATTTGTGTATGGGAAGTAAAAGAATATTTGTTTATTTTTATAAAAATCTATCTTAAAACAACATATATTCAATGATATATAATTAAATGTCAAGTATTTAATCTTTATATATTTATGTTACACATTTTATTTTTAAATAAAAGGCACTGTCTTTTAAAGAAAGTAAAATGTTACAACAGGGATTATAATCATGTTTTCCATTATTGTATAGTAATATTGGTTACTAATATGGGTTAACAAGTTTAACAACCTTACTCCCCTTTGTAGATCCCGATGCAGTTGGACCTAGCATCTTTGGAGTCCATTGAAAAGTTTGTTGAAGTTGTAAAGGCGGGATTCTACAAAATAGATGTACTCATAAATAATGCAGGAGTTGTTGTACCTTTAGCACTGGACATGAAAACAAAAGATGGATTTGAAATACATTTTGGTGTGAACCACTTAGGACATTTTTATCTGACCCAGCTGCTCATTGAACATCTGAAAAAGGGCTCTCCGAGCAGGTAAGATTATTATAATACTACTAAACTGCTATAAAACCATACTTATGTAGATGTTGGTGGATTTGTTAGAACTGTTATAAAATCCCTTCTTATTTATGAATGTTATATGTATTCTTAATTATGAATGTTTGTTTCTTTTTTTATGAAAAAATCTTACTAGAGTGTCGAAGATTATATAAAATGATACAAACTCATGAACATGTTTATTTTTTTTAATCATATTTTTAAATATTTTTTTATCTGCTTCATAATATCTTTACCCATAACTCAGTATGATAAAAAATATGAATATGATTTGCGTTTTATGATTATTTGGTACAAGTACAAGTACAATTCTCATTTTTTTTAAAAGAGTAACTTTCACATGATAACTACTTATATGATCCTCACATGTAACTTTTTTGGTATATTCAAAATTCAATTTTTTGCATTGAGATTGTAATCTAGCCATTTGTTCATTCATTTTCAATGCAAAATTACAAATTAACAGATTAAAGTAAATTAATAAATGATATCAACAGCCTCACAGAAAACTAGCTTGAAATAATCCTTTACATTGAGTTTTTTGAGTGAGTGAGACTTCCAAAGATCTAAAACCTTCCGGCCCCCATTATTTTTTTCCTCGTATTTTTAAAAGTCAATGTCCATGGGTGGCATCCTTGTTTATCATTCGAATTTTCGAAATTATATGTACGTTTATCGGACGCATTTACGGTGTAAGAAAACATTGTGATGAAACAAAGAGATTCAAAGGTTGTGCGTGAAGTCAGCCAATCCGCACTGGGCCCGCGTGGTTGACTTAGGTCTATACACCCTTTACGGGTACGCTCGTGCCCTTGGGTGGGAACGTATAATGAGCTGATGATGATGATATAGCCCTCCCAGCAACGCCCGAGGTTTGAATCCCAGTCTAGGACACTCTAAGGCTCCTTGAGTAAATTTTTAAGGCTGTTAGCTATCTGCGCTCGCCAATTGCCCGGTAAAGTTGTATAGGTCATCTGCGGCCAACAGCAGTTGTCAGTTTGAAAAAAAAACATTCCTTGTTAACCACCTGCTTGTTTGCTTACATATATAGTAGAACGCCGATTATCCGAATAAATTGGGACCGGGGTCGATGCGGATAATCGAAAATTCGGATAATCGGACAAAGACTGGTAATAAAGAAAAACGAACTGTCACAAATCGAATAAACTTTATTAAGTATAACAAACACAGTTCTTCAATAACACTCACTTGGTCATCTGGATCAGATAAAGTTGCAACCCCATTAGGCCTTACCAAAAATACAAAGTGTGAAAATTCACAACGATAATAGAGGCTTAGGACCGATTCGGATAATTGGCGATTCGGATAATCGACGTTCTACTGTATGTCTTTACCATTAGTACAAGTAACTTGCTTGAATGAAATCACTATCTAGTGCTGTTTAAAGATATTGACACTAGTCTAGTATTTATATTATTGTATTTTATGTATTCTAATGAAATAACAATCATACTGTTTGTTATTTCATGGTTGTATTATTATCTTAACATTATTTTTACTTTCGAAACATCCTGCAGACATTTTTACATTAATTATTACAGAACATTTTTAAAGCACCCATTGTTCGACTGTTAAATAACACTAATCTGCATACATAGACACAAGAATGCCTTTTTTCATATACATTTTGAGATGTTGACGTAAAATGTATTTTTTTAATGCAGGGTTGTCATAGTGTCGTCAATGCTCCACGAGAAAGGTGAAATCAACTTTGATGACCTGATGTCAAGGACTGCTATCGAGCAAGCGAAGGCGGGCAAGAGCAAGGGCCGTCATATATCTGCGTACAATAACTCCAAGTTGATGAATATGTACTTTATGAGGGGGCTGGCGGACCGACTCAAGGGAACGGGGATTGACGTGAACGCGTGCTGCCCAGGATTCTGCTATACAAGTCTGTTCAGGTAATACATGGTGATTGATGACTGTGAGACTAAGATAAAGTATAACTTACCCTTTGACTGCTATGGAGGGTAAAACCTAAAGAGTTGACAGTAGATACTCTTTAAAATTAATAGATATCCCTTATTATAAATTAACAAACGGCCTAGGCGTTTCATAAGATGGCTGATTTAACCAGATGGCTGCGACATATACACAGTACAGTTAATGATTTCTTTCTACTATCAGGTGAGCATATTAGTCGCCTTGTTCAAATAATAAATACATTTAAGAATAAACGAAAAGCACGACTTCCAAAATTATACTCAAAAGGAAAAAACAAGGCCTACCATATAGTGGAAACAATACCTGTATACTTATCATGATTTTGCAGGTGAGAGACACCTCATATGCTAAAATCCGTTACTCGATTTAGGCTGCAGCAGGGACATAGAAATCTACATACATACACTTGAAAAACATAACCCTCCTTCAGCAGTCGTGTAAAAACAACAAAATAAGGCAATGAGGACTGTTACAAAACCTAATGTACCTATGCGGTTTCCAAAAGGTACCTAAAACTAAAAGAATTGAAAAGATTACTTGGTGGTAGACTCGATATTTAGCCGTCTAGGTAGGTACCACCGCTGTGCCAGATATGGTCCCGTGAAATAAGAGTGCTATTCACTTTTGTGTTTCGGGATGAGGGCACTGTAGCTAGTGAAATTACCGGGGATACCTATAAGTCGGGCGCAGTGGCCATTGATGAATTATAATTACCGTTTATCAAATGTTATTCTCCAGAAGAGCATTCAATGCCGCTCCGTCATGGTCAGGCATATCACTTACCATCAGGTGAGCGACCTGACCGTCCTGTTCGCTTCGTCACATAAAAAAGGTAGTCTGAGAGCTAACTACCTGCCATAGCTAACGACGCCATAATAAGCTAACAGGGAAAAATATTTAAAAAAATTAACACGTTTAATTGTATTTTCTGTTATCGCATGATACTTCAAGTGCATTTATCATATTTAAGTTAGATAAAATGTAGGAATGACATTATCACAATGAAATCAATGTTAAAAAATTATATTCTTACGCAGCAAATATAGCTCTTAGATCATTTTTCATTTTAAATAAATAAACAAATACATACATGTGTATTAGCGTATGTACGCTCACACACTCATTTACAAATAATCAATTACACACCAACACAAATACCTCTTACATGTACACACAGAAAGTTCGGGCAGAAATAAAGTAGGATTTAATTTATGTTTTTTCTTTGTCATTGTTTAACTTATCTTATTATAAAAACGCACCATACTTATATAATATTAAAAATTGTCAACCAAGCATAACCTAGGCCTTCCAACAACATCGCAGAGGGTAAGGGGAGTAGCTGAAAAACAGCGATGCTCGGGATTGCTCTCGTTGCAAACTCAGCTGAGCTCCTTCCCTTTGTCTCAAAGTACTTGTTTTTTTTTTAATTTGTTAAATGTTTAAAGAGAGACAATAAATATAGTCTTATTCTTATTCGTATATTTCTTGACCTTCACATCCGTGATCCGTTCAGAAAACGTGCCACTAAAATTATCATTACCAATTCACGAAGTTTTTGTATTAAATAAGTTTGTAACATACGATACAATAGGCAGTTGGCACTGTTTTGAGATGGTCTTAAACTGTTCACATATGTTACGTGTCACATAAATGGTCAAAGACTCGCTGAGCTATCTGCCTCCTTAGCTAAATAATAAGCTTTGTCCAACAGTTCTCCGCTCGCTTCTTGTCATAATGACAGTAGTGTGCTCGTGCTTATGATTTTGTACAAATGACGCGTTAAGGTCAAAATTTAAATAAATATACGTTCTAAAAAAACCTATACGTTTTTCAATTGACCTTTCTTTGTGATTGGTGCATCTAGAAGTTCGTTTATTGTTAATCTAAGTCAGCCTCATGATTTAATCCGTAAGAGAAAAGTGACCGACATAGCCCGCCGGATCAGCAAATTGAAGTGGCAGTGGGCTGGTCACGTATGTCGCAGAATCGATGGCCGTTAGAGTAAACGAGTTCTGGAGTGGAGACCGCGTCTCGGCAAGCGTAGCGTAGGACGCCCTCCGGCCCGATGGAACGACCACTTGCGAAAGGTCGCTGGTGGAGGCTGGATGAGAAAAGCGGAGGACCCGGATATCTGGCGCAAAATGGGGAGACCTATGTCCAGCAGTGGACTGCGATAGGTTGATTAGAAGAAGTCAGCCTCACAAGAATTTTTCATATCGTCATTCGGCGATTGTTTAGTTTAAAATAACGAATTGTTATGAAATACGGCAAAATGACCCGCGAAGGACAAATAACTGTTTAATAAATAAAAAGAGTAGGTGTATGTGTTGACTACCTATACAAAAAGTATGAGTATCTTTTTATGTTATATAGTGAACCAGGCGAAACAGGTCGTGTTTATTTATACCAGGATTAGGGCTCTGTAGTTAATAAATTACCGGGTATAAGAGACCTAACATTGGTCGTCTCGGGTGACGGGTGCAGGGCAGTGTTCACGGAAAGTAATGACTATCTACCGTTATTGTTTTCTATCAACACTGCTTCTGTCATGGTCAGGCGTATCACTAACCACCAGAAGAGTGAGCTGTCCGACCCGTTCATCTATGACCTATAAAAAGTATATGTATTGTATTTTTATCTATAGGTAACAGATGTAGTGTTTATGGAAACCAATAACTGAAAATATATATTTCCAATCAATTTACACGCCACTTACTAAGTCTGTGTCTTAGATTAGATCTTTTATCCCTTCTCAGTTAACTTGGTATAGTGCACTTATCCCGAAATAAAAGTTCATAACACTTCACGGCATATCAGGCACGAAGATGGCGGTTTTATGTAGAATGTTCTATATTGTATCGGGACTGTCCCGGCAAAATCGGAACGGGTGGCAACTCTGGCTTGACGTAACATATTTTAAATACGATCACGTAGAAGAACGGCGAGCATAGCCCACTTCTGGATGCGGTTATAAACATGGTATCTATTTATAGTTTATTTTACATACAACTACAAGTGACTACACTGTGTGTGTTTTAGGTATCATTATCATTATAAACCAAGAAATTTTATCATGTCCAAATATTGTTTTGACGATCCATGTCATCTATGTGGTGTATTGGTTGAGTCGTCAGCTATTACACCAAGGGTTCCGAGTTCGATGCCCGGACATTACAAATATTTGTGTGCATGTGTGTTTGTATATGTACAATATGTGTATGTGTTTACAAAAAAGTATATCAGTATGTTTATTAGTACCCATCTCTTCAACCGATCGCAGTACACTGCTGGAAATAGGTTTCCCCCATTTTTCGCCAGATACCCCGGTCCTCCGCTTTTCTCATCCCGCCTCCACCAGCGACCTTTTGCAAGTCGTCGATCCATCGGGCCGAAGGGCGTCCTACGCTACGCTTGCCAAGATGCGGTCTCCGCTCCAGAACTCGTCTCCTCCAACGGCCATCGGTTTGCGACAAACGCGACCAGTACCTATATTACAGGCTAAATGCTTGAGGCTACATGGCGCTGTGTGAATGTCAGAGGATATTTATATATTTATTGTATTGTTGCAGACACTCCATTAAGTGGTATCACTACATTATTATGGCTCCAGTGTTTCTGCTATTCATGAAGACGGCTAAACAGGTAACAGGTTTTTATTTATGCTTGTTTGTTATTATCTATGTTTATGATTTAATACCATACTATCACAATAACCCCTGCAACGGTGGCCGTCGAAGCTAATGTTAACATGAACTAGGAAACAATGACTTATTTTTTTATGGTTCATTGTTTTTGTACTATAAATTGTCACTTTTGGAATTGTTTAATAAAGTATAATATATCTAAACTTGCAGACTCATTTTTTATGCTTCATTGTTTTTGTACTGTAAATTGGTTCGTTTGGAATTGTATTATAAAGTATATCCAAACTTCCAGGGTGCAGAAACAATTGTTTACGCGGCCAGCGACTTCAGCATCGAAGGTAAATCGCGCCGGCTTTACCGCGAATGTGCCGAATACGAGTCCAAGTATCCATTCGACAAGGAGGTGGAGAACAAGCTGTGGGAGGTTACCGAGCAAATGATCAAAGCAAGGAAACCTATACCGGTGTCTTAATACGTCAGCAAGTGACACATCAACAGTTAAATGCTTCTTTCTTAACTACTGAATAAGATGAAAAAGTTGATTTTATATAACCCAACGTAAGGCAAAACTGTGAATAATATGTTTTTATTTTATATTTTGCCATCTATACACGTAAGATAATTGGCAACCGATATTTTAAGGAGAAAAACTTAAACTTACTGTTTACAAAACTGGACACGTAATTCAAAAGTAGGTGTGAATAAATTATTTTTATAGGGGTTAACAAGTTAATTTTATCGGAACACGTGTGTCTTTTGTTAGCAGCCAGCCTAAGGCAAAACACTACTGGAATCTTTCTGAAAATCAAAACCCTAAGAATACCGGTTTCTTTTACAATAATAATTGCAGAATAATAAACCCTTCAAAACTCTCAATTTATTCTGCATAGATGCTGTTCGAGGCAAATATGGGACCTGCACTGCGACCTTCTTTGACTCTTATTCGCAGTTTTGTCAAAACCGGTTTTTTGCGGTCTTAAACACACCTGAATTTAACTTTTTATGTTGCACTTTGTACAGGACGGTCAGGACGCTCACCTGATGTTAAGCGATACGCCTGACCATGACATAACAGAATTGAAGGAGGCCAATAACTGATTTATAGTAATTATTCTCCATCAATTACGCTAGAGCCCTCTTCTTGAAACACAAAAGTGCATAACACTCCTATTTCATGGGACTACATCTTGCACTGCAGTGGTTCCTACTTAGACGACTCAGTACCTAGTCTTACGGTCTAACGCTTTAACCATAGTCATCAAAATAATTACAGATATGGAGAACGCAAATAAAACAAGTTGATGTGTTTTAGAATTAGGTACCATCTTTATAGACTTGACCTGTAATCAAAAGTGCTATTAAATAGAAATAATGACTGTTTCAGTAGTTATAAGAGTTTTAGTACGCATATCTTTGTTTCCTCGAATTCTCCACAAACGTTTGTGTTTATAAAATGAGAACCAGTGGTTGGGGAAAGTACATATATTTTAAGTTGTATTTGGTATGAATCTCAAAATTTTACCGTTATTTCTATATTTAATTTAATTATCTGTCAAAATTTGATGTCAGTGCGTAATTCTTATAAATATATTGTTCAATGTTGAATATTTTTAGTGGCATACAAAAAACTAATTCATTCAAGGAGGTCGGCAGTAACTCATAGGGATAAAATATTTAAATTCATTTTTTATAGAATCTCGTCACATTTTTTTTTAACATGGAATTGATAATGTGTTTTGCAATGTATGAAAGAACTAAATTGTTTATAATTATAGCCATATTTCAGAGGTACTTCTTCAATACATAAGTTATATTTATTGTTTAGTAATAATATAAAATAATGAAGTCAATTGACAGCCTGTCAGTAGACTGCCTTAATTTTCTTTTTGAATGTAATTTATCAGATTTTTTATTGGTAATGTTTTATGATGCATGATTTCTATTGTCTTAAGGTTACAGACTTATCTGTTTTTGTGGTTACAATTGTTATTGTGAAGTAGGTTTTGAGATTTGTACTTACCTATACATTTAAGTTGTTGTATTGTGACCTGTTAGTGGTAGACTAGATTAGTATGCTATTTCCAAAGACTTGTACAAATAATTTTACATAGTCATCCTATTTATTAAACCTTGTTTGGGTAAGCTGTTGTTTTATTTTACCTGGCAAAACGTGTTTTTATTCTGATACTGACTGCATTCTAAGGGAAATCTGAAACGTTATCATGAAAAATGTTACCTACTGCTCAAACGTCAAATCATGATGATTAATATCATACTAAAACCTTATATTTTAATTTTAAAATATTAAGAATATGTCTCTTGACGTCATATTTGTTTACAATTTATGCAAAGTGATTCTGACAAATTGTTAAAAGAATCCAAATCTAATTCTAGTTTGTTTGTCAACCATTTTCCCAGTTCACCTCATTTTAATACAATGAGAGCGAGTTTTCTTAAGTGATAGCACAAATTAAATAAATTTACTATAGTATATTTCAAGGTAAATTCAAAAATAAAAATCATAAGTGTGGAATGTATATTTTACTTAAGGTAGTGTAAAAATACAAAGCATTTTAACATACAATTTAACAAGCATGACTTAATGTGGATTATCTCACTCAATCATCGTCTTTAAAAAAGACACCACTTAACATGGTTTCTTATACAAAATTTCATTTAGTTTTCGAGTGTTTGCCATAAGCTGGAGTAAAAAGAATACAAGCTTGTCATATATATAGTGCTATAATGTGTCGTTCAAATTGCATTAAATAAAAAATGAAGGTACGAGATCTTAGATAAATAATTAACTAAAGGTCTCGCCAAACTTTTTGGCCGCTCCGAACTTCGCACAAGACGATGCACAGTTTACAAGATACATTCTATTAATTACGACGTTGACTATACCTGCGCAGTAAGCACTTGCGACTATATTCAGAGCAGATAAAGTTTGGCGAGATCTGTAGATGCCCAACACGGAAAAAAGTCAACCAAAAATGTCCGAGCCGCACTACACATACGTATAGTTATTGCTATGTTGTTAATATAAAATATTCATTTAAATTTTGACTTTAACGCGTCACTGAAAGGGTACAAAAACACGAGCACACTATAATGCCATTACGACATATGAAATTTGAATGAAAATTCTGCCTAACCGACGCGATAAGAATTTTGCCGCGGACACTTTTTAATTGATATTGTGCATCTGTATAGTTAGTTTATTATCTAGTATATAGTCTTGATACATTAACTCTATTGAGAAGTTAGCACCGCTTTGAGGCTAATAAATAAATATGCACACAGCGCCATTTGCGCATACCTTACGCAAACATCGAAACTCGAGACAACTGTGGGAATTCGTCTTAATAAATACACCCAGATTAAGTTAAACAGACATGTACGCAATGATTGTTCTGAACGGGAAGGGAACCCGGAACTGAATTACTTAGTTGTTCCTACGTTCCTCCCTCACAGCTGGTTCCCACTTGTCCGTTGTCGGATCCATATCGGAAAATAAATATATATATTAAATATTATTTTAAGGACTAACAAGTAATAATTGAATTGCACCAAATAAATAATTTTCTTTCTTATCAGCTTATAATCGGTTACTGACAAGTGTGAATAGCTTCATATATGCTCTGCCACTGGAGCCTCCGATCTATATACGGATACGACACGATTGGGAACCGGCTGTGACAAGAAATAGGTAGTTAATTTTAATACATCTTACAATATGGACGGCGGTAGTCTTATTTTTTCATAGTGTAAGTACTATTTTTCTCTATACCAGAATTGTAAACCTGAATAATTTTACTATATAGCAACACGATTTTAATTTACAGTACATTGAAAGTTTTATTAAAAACTGTATGCAACGTTCAATGTAAAACTACGAAAATTACAAATTTTACCTTAACATTGTGCTTTAATTTATAACTAGTGTACAATTTTTTTTTTATGTAAAGGCTAATAAATTTATTTAAGAAATACCAGTTATTAGGACTTCTAATTAAGATTCAAAAACTGCATAAAGCATTTTTGCAATTGGATTAGCCAATTTGTGCGTTAGAAACCAATTTTCAATAACGATTTGTCTATTTGATTTAGCTTAATAAAACTATCGCATACATATCTTCTTTACAAAATCAATAAGACGTTTTCTACTAATTTAAGAAACCTTGTAAATTATTTAGCATAGTACGTCATTATGTTAGTAAATTTTGTGCTTATACATTACATGGGAATAATAAACCTATCTATAGAGCTAGGCACTTAGTGAGTAATGCATTGTAAGATAATAAATTAACTATATCTAGAACACTAAATAAACGTTTTATTATATATACCTAAGGTAGTACATAGGTACATGTGTTGCCTACCATAAAAAATTGACAACATTGAAAATTACTTCATCATTATCATCATTTGACATGTCTTAACTTGCATAAGTCATCATCGTCAGCTTATTAAACGTCCCCACCGAGGGGCACAAGCCTACCCGTATAGGGGATTAGGCCTTACGTCCACGCGGGCCCAGTGCGGATTGGACGACTTCACACACAACCTTCGAATCTTTTCGCAGGTGCATGAAGGTTTCTCACGATGTTTTCCTCACCGTAAGAGCGTCGACTTGCATAAGTATATTTTCAATATTTTTCTATTTAAGTAGGCCCCTAAATCAGTTTGCTTGTAATACAGAGTAAAATATTAAATGAGAGTTAAGTTAAATGGAATGTTATTAATACTATAAAAAGTTTAAATTTAAATTATAACTGTCTTTGGTTTTGTTTCAATATTTACAATTTAACATGCCTTTGTCATCGTTTCTTGAACTATTGATTAAATCCAAATTATAATGCGAGTTACTTATACATAACGAAAGATAAAATTGCCTGTAAGTACATTACATTGCAAATAAAAAGACAAAAATATTTATGGTCACCAATTCATACACAACCAAAGGTTTTTTATCGCAAATGCATTTTAAAATCAATTAAAATTAAGTTTAAGATACTGTGTTATTAATTAACACAATAAAAAACGTATTCACCTTAGTTAAAATGGAATGAAAACAATAAACTGTACCAAAACAGAGTCTTTATCAATGATTATCTGTATATATAAAGGTAGATAGGCCTTCCGTGCCTCAAAAACGAAACGCCGAAGAGAGTACAGTTTGTACTCTTTTGTTTAGGTAAATGTACGCTCATTTAAATATGTGTATGTGTACTGTCACTGCATTCGGAACACTTTTTTCGATTGTTTTGTTAGCATATCACGAATCTATACTTTTTTACATCATTGCTTTAGATCAATATACGATTTACGATAACCATGAAGTTACCAACGTGCTAACATTTATACCTAGATCTCATTAGCTTAGATTTGTTTTAAACTTTTCTTAGAATTATTTGGTTTCAATATTTTTCTTAATCGCTTCGCTTAACAATCGAAATTAGTATAAATAAACCTAGCTGTATACATGAATGTTTACATCGAGTTGCTAATTAACCTTTTAATTCCAGATACAATAGCAGCAACTCTATTGTATTTGTTGGATATATCCACAGACAACCGAATATACAATTAGACTGGACAAGCCGCCAAGTTTATAGGCAGTCCTAGTGTCGCAATTTCTTTTCGGTTCTTACCTGTGAAAAGTTATTATGTTTCTTGGTAAATTTATTGATTCATTGCGATAATGGCATGTTACAATTGCACAGGATGGCATTTTGGAAAAACGGTAATTTCTTCTAATATTCGTGCGTCTTGACTCGTCTCACAGAGCGTAAACTGGCAGCCAGTGTATGCTCGTTGAGCTTACATATGTCGCACTTTAAACGCGGCTTGCCCCATCTCCTGTATTGGGAAATCTGTGGATATATCCATCAGCTGCGTAAAAGTAACCATTTAACGGTTAGGTACATTTTGGTAAAAATAGTAAGGAATTTTATAAGAATGCCCGTATACTAAATATACTACTAATAATACTATAGGAATAGTATTAATGTAGTATTAATACTATTCCAATAGTATTAATACTACATTTTGGTAAGCGGATAGATTTCCAAACTAAGATATATACAATTATACATATACAAGCCATTTTCAGAAAATCATGTTTCAAACCGTTTCGATACAATAGTAAAGACAATTTCCATCAGAACACGTTTATTATGGAGAAATGTCATCTACGTTTATTTTTATACATAATTCTGAAGATATAATTTGATCATATGCCATAATAGTAATTTAACTCAGTAAAAAATTCAAAAAAAGTAATTTGATATTGCGCTCCTATGATATATGAATAAGATACACAAGTACAGGCAAATAAAAAAGGCAATAAAAAAGCGAGTCGATCTATAATCAAACTACAATCTTTAAAATTTCTTTTTTAAAAATATGTACAAGAATTAATATTTTTAATTAAACTCAATACATTTTTTGGTGTATCTTAAATACGGACCATTAGGAAAAGTAAATTAAAGCAAACAAGCCATCTTAAAAAAATAGCTATGCTGGTCTTCACGTGTTTAAAGAGGTTAAACCTTGATCCCAATATTTATGAGTTTTTATACTCGTGCGTTCAGAATTATATAATTTTTATATAAGACGTCACTAATATTATTTCTAGATGACTTAGAAATAACTTGTTAACTTATTTGTTGAAGCTAAACTAATTGGACCTCCGAGACATCATTTAGAGATTTGTAAACCCTTTAAAGGAATAAGCGTGTTCAGATTTATATATCATCACGCCACTGTTTTGGCATAAAAGTGTTTTTTAATCAAGGAAAAAAATTCATATAAGTTACGGTAAATTTTACGAACGTACGTAATTTTTTAAAGATTTTAGACAAAAAAATATTCCCTTTTAAATACTGCGCCATGTAGACCCAAACCCAGCATCTATCCGTAATAAAGAAAACAAATACTTTTATTTATAAGTAACTTTAAACTGTAAACACAAAATTAAAGTGGGATTCATTCTCACAGAAATAAATATGAATTTTCAAACTAAATACGCTTTGGAATGTACGTGTACCAAAAAAAACAAGCATATGCTGCCTTAAAAAGCTTTCAAACACTTAAAAATATAGGTTTAAAAACAGGATAACAAACCCTTAACCCATACCCAATAAGGTTCAATTTTATCAAGTTCATTGTAGTCTTAGCCGTATTCTTGAATCTGTGTCAAACGATTTTGAATCATCCGTCCCTGAACCGAGAGCAGCAAGTGGTCCGAAGGGTAGACGCCGGTCCGGACCCGTGCAACGTCACCGTATCCGGATGGTGGAGAAGTCCGAGTTCCTTCTCTGCTTTTTGTTCTAACTCTACCCACCTGAAAAACGATAAGGTTTCATCATCATCAGCTTATTAAACGTCGATAAAGGTTTCATCATCATCAACTCATTGAACGTCCCCACCAAGGGGCACGAGCCTACCCGTATAGGGTGATTAGGCCTTAGTCGTCCACGCGAGCCCACTGCGGGTTGGACGACTTCACGCATATCCTTTGAATCTCTTCGCAGGCGTGCGGATGTTTCCTCGCGATGCTTTCCTTTACCGTAAGGGCGTCGGATAGCGTACTTATAATAAAAAAAATCGAAATCACATTGGTACTTGCCGGGATTTGTACCTCAGCCTTCCCGATAGGAGGGCAACAGTCCACACCATTGAGCCGCCGACGCTCTTAAAGGTTTTATGGATTACAATTGGTTTTTAATAATTAACGTATATGTTCATTCATCGACAATTAGGTCATGCTCGCATCAGCGATTCGACCCTACGCTTTTCCAATTCCTAATAACTTCTAATATTATTATATTGTATTTCGATCGGCACACATATCGCTTTATGTACATGATGTTTGACATGTCTGTTTGTATTGGTGTGGTGTTTTGTATGTAAAATATATATGTACTAAATAGATAATTATATAGTATGTTTATGCGTTTTAGTAATACCCGTATTACAGGCTAAATGCTTAGTTTGGGACTAGATGGCGCTGTGTGAATATCAGTAGATATTTAATTATTATTATGTGTTGTGTTGTGATGTATATGATAAGCTAGGCACATTGTTGTAATGTTTCATCAGAATCCATTCAGCCTTTTAGACATGTAGAAGTAACAAATACAATCTTTCACCTTTATAATATTACTGTGACACAAGATTTCAAAGTTTGTAATGTAAGAATATTGTGTTTGCAACTGCCTTACAAAAATGTGATAAGAGTTATCAATTTTAATAGCCAATAAAAGGATCATAAAATATTATACAAATTATGTATGTACAATTTAAATACTTATGTCATACGCTATTGTAATATCCAAGAGCAGAAAATTACAAAAACAATACGTTTTTGTCATTTTTTGCTAACCGAATTCCAACGGTCTTAGATAGAGTGACGTAGTAGCAAGGTCAAGGATGACTCAAGAAGCGGCTTAACTATATTTTTTCCTACATTGTAGGTACTATTGAAGTTCCTAGAAAAACAATAACTTTGTACAATGGATATTCTTTGGTGAAATAGATTTTATAAATATATAATATATAAATAATAAACATTTTGGAATACAATTTTTAAATAATTTTATACCTTAATCCAGGAAGAATATAAAGCAGTCTACATAAATAAAAAACAAGAGAACCTTAGAGCACTTCTCTTCCACCAAGATAGTGTGTGCTCAAGAGCAAGCCCATATAAAAAAAATCTCTATCCTATGTATTCTCGGGTGACGGGCACAGAATAATATTGACGAAAAATAATAACTACCTACCTACCTGTTAATCAATTCTTTTAACACGGCTCCCGTTATGGTCAGGCATATCACTTACCAGGTGAGCGCACTGATTGTCGCGTTCTCTTATGACATAAAATAAAACTACTATTATGATTTCTTCCCCGTACCTTTGTACAGCTAACGAGAACGCCTCCACAACGTTGTTGTCGTTCTTGGCCGACGTCTCTATGTACGTCGCGATCTTGTTGTCGTCACACCACTGCTTTAGCTGGTCGTGACTCACTTCACGGTCCTTGGAAGAAACGTCCGACTGAAACCATAATTGAACACAAATAAGAAATTGATCAAACCCATACCAATATTATTAATGTGAAAGTGTGTCTGTTTGACCGCCTTTCACGGCAAAGCGGATAGACGAATAGACGTAATTATTTAATTGGAGATAGTTGACGGGATGAAGAGTAAGATAGGCTATTTTTTGCCAAATTATAAACCCCCACTTCTCTAAAACTTCGACAGCTTAGTTAATAATACCAATCTTAAATACTGGAGTCAGAATTACATAAATGGAGATCTAGGCTTTACCACCATCTCTTAAAACAGTAATACAATAATATTACTTAGACTTTTCTGGTACAAATAAAATATCCACTGACATGCACACAGCGCCATCTAGCCCCAAGTTAAGCATGGAACCTGTATTATAGGTACTAAACAACGGATAAACATACTTATATACTTTTTTTTGTAAATACATACATATTATACATAAAAAACACCCAGACCATTACAAACAGACATGTTCATGAACACAAATGTTTGTACTGCCCGGGGATCTAACTCGGAACCCTTGGTGTTGCAGCCGACTTCTCAACCGCAACACCAAATGGGTCGTCATAAATGCTGACGTATCGTTACAGTAATACTGTATTAAGAGATGCTGGTAACCCTTTGTAGTCTTTAAAAATGAAGATGACAATGCATAACATTTCAAAAATCTTTTGATCAAATCTTAAAACCTCCGAAAAAAAAAACGAAATTTCTGGCAGTGGACGTATATTGACTGTAGTCTAAACCAGAACAAGTATCTTGGAGTTATTTAAAATTTACTCATCACTCAGTATTATTTAACACTACAATATGTACTCATTCGTCATCAGGACCTTCAAATGTCACGGGAATGTCCCCGAAATGCGTTGCCTATTCCGCAATCTCAGGATTCCCATATGAAGACACCAATACATACAATTTTATAAAAAATTAAATAAATGATATAATGTATGACACCAAATATCACGTTTTTCAGTATCTTGTTGATAAAACATTTGCCGTCATTATAAAACTTAATTATCCAATTATCTAATTAAACATACGTGACGTCAGATAATGTTTTAAGTTTGAAATTTTGTAACATTTATTTAAGATGTGTTTAAACATCGTCAACGTAACAGCCTTATATGTCAACTGCTGAAATAAGGCCACCCCTTGAAACCCGCGGACATAATTGCCATATCCCCTCAATTGATTGATGGGCAAACACTATCGTAGAGTTCCTATTAGAGGTGTAACCAAAAATTTATAGTCGTTACTATCGTTACGTTACTAGATATTTTTAATTCTTTCAAACAAAAAATAGAGCAACGAATCGAGTCGTACCTACGAATTGTTACTATGTTAGGAAGTCCTAGCATCGCATAATTTGCAAAAACACACCTACAAGATGAGAATGGCCTAAAAGTGAAGTAACTGCAGACGGAATATACGGAATTTGCAGAGCACTAACAATATTATTTTATTTGAAAAAGTGATAATTTATATGAATTGCAACTAATGATCAGCAAACGTGCTTAGTGTCACGTGCACACGTAGGTATCAACGGAACTTGAAGAGTAGGTACTAGTGACAAAATACCGTTAATTATTATCCAATTATATTATAGTGATTAACGTTTCGTTACCCTGTACATAAAGGCGCATCTATTACTCAGTAACGAACTCAGGGATTACCTACAGATACCTTTCCTACATATGTGGTGTGAAATTGTGTGACAGGATTAGGAATGCTGTTATTAGAGAAGTGTGGTCTGAAAGTAGATGTAGTGTCAAAAGTAGAAAGAGGTATGTTAGGATGGTATGGACACTTGGAGCGCATGCGTGAAAGGAGAATAGCAAAGCAGGTTCATTGTGCGAATGTGGAAGGATATACGAGCAGGGGACGACCCACAAGGACTTACATTGACCAAATTGGTCAAGTCCTTAAGAAGGATGTTTTTTTGTGGTTTTTTTTCGAACTGACTACTGCTGTTGGACGCAGATGGCCTTTACAGCTTCACCGGGCAATTGGCGAGCGCAGATGGGTCTCAGCCTTAAAAAAGAAGGCTGGGGTCACATGTAAAGGGAATAAAAGAGCTTGTATGAAAAGATTGATGGATGTGAATGAAGCTAGGTAAGTATGTCAGGACCGCGCAAAGTGGCGTTCCATCATCTCTGCCTACCCCTCTGGGACCAAGGCGTGAGCTTTATTTATTTACCTTTCCTACAGGGCATGCCTTGGTCCGTAATGCGGGTTGATCACGTCTACCATTCTATTGCATGGAGTCTAGATAAACATCTTCACGTATCTCGAAAGCACGGGGGACTAGAAATATATCAACCGCCCATCCAGCAACCGGCTATTACAACTGTTGCGTAGCTTCCACCATCCTTAACCGTAACCTTTAGCCCGACTAACGCTTTCGGTAACCGCTAACTTAGCTACTACATTCGAATCAAGCCTTTATTTATAGTGAATGTCTCAAGCGTTATGTTAAAAATATAGTGAGTTATGCGACAGTATCCCTAGTTAAGGTAAAATTAAATCTTTTTATTGTTTTTCTGTATTTTATGGACTATTTATGTACCTAAAGCGCAAGAACAACCTTAGTTGCTAACCAATACTCAAAAATATACATTATTATTTTTTCAGGAAGGTACTTACAACCTAAAAATAAAGTAAAGATACCTATTTTATAAATGTGTAAATAAGTATAGATATAACAGGTATATATAATATATTGACGACCCATTTGATGTGATGGTTGAGACGTCGGCTACTTCACTAATGTATAAAACTGTTGATCTTTCCTTTAAAGATTGCACTATACCAACAAAAACCTTGAACAGCGCCACTATCGGCACGTCCCCGAAACCACTTCTTACCAAATACCTGTACACAATTTACGCAATCACACATAATTACTGCAACTGCATTCAAATGTCAGTTTCAAACTTAAGGAAAATGTCCCCCAAGTATTCGCGCCAAAGGACGATGAACGAGCCGATACAAATAAGGTCGAATTGATATCGGTTGCAAATATTTTTCA
Source organism: Leucinodes orbonalis (assembly GCA_019425675.1). Lineage (NCBI taxonomy): Eukaryota > Metazoa > Arthropoda > Insecta > Lepidoptera > Crambidae > Leucinodes > Leucinodes orbonalis. Next base: position 84,017 of record PQWD01004021.1, read on the forward strand.
ATGCGGTTTAATAATAATAAACCAGTATAGAATTACTAAGAGAATACCACAAGGACGAGCTAAACACAAGAGTTCATTAGCCACGGGGACCACAGCATGTATTATTAATTGATTATTTAGAATATTCACTCATCCAATACCTAGTGTTAGGCTAGGGAAGTCCCAATGAAGCCCGAAATCAACCAAATAATATGACGGAATACTGAATACTTTAATGGAATAGTTTATTCGTGTAACAAACATGACAGGACAGTAATTTTAAACGAAAGCTTTACTGTTCTACGGTTATAGTTTACTTGTGTATCAGTAACTTTTGATTTATAAGGCATATTTGAATTTTATTCTAAATTTATATGTGAGAGATCCATGCTACGAAACGAATGGGTCGGCGCGACAGGACCTGGAGTGATATCACGCGAAACAATTGATTGGTTAGGTTACAAGAGAGCAAGGGGTGTTTTCTTTTCTAACTCTTATACTCCAGGCACACAGATTTCTTATTAAATAATTAAAGCAAGGAGGAAACTAGCAACCTAGAATGCTCTCTAGGAACAGTAGATCCCATATTAAAGTATAGTGGTATTTAAAGTTTGATAAGCGTCGGTGGCTCATTGATGTTGGCTGTTGCCTTTCGATCTGGAGGGCGCAGGTTTAAATCCCGCCACTTACCAATGTATTTTCAAATTTCCAATATTATATGTACATTTATCCGACGGTCTTACGGTGAAGGAAAACATCGTGAGGTTTCCTCATGGCGCACGCCTGCGAAGAGATTCAAAGGTACTGCGTGAAGTCGGCTAAACCGCACTGGTCTATACACACCCTTTACGGGTAGGCTCGTGCCCCTCGGTGGGGACGTATAATGAGCTGATGAGGATGATTTAGAGTTGCAAGGTTGCTTGGCTCCCAATACTCAGCTGTACACTGGGATCCTTACCAATTGTGCGTTTCGGGAAGTTTTACATCCAAGACCTACCATTTCTAATAGACCAAGTGCAATAGTCACGTCCTATAAGCATCGACCATGAAGGTATGAATGAACGAATAAAGGAAGGACCATGAACTATATCATTAACTTCCTATCTAAAAGAAAAATTGTTTTTGTCAAAAACGTTTTTTCACGTGTTACTTAAACCTATTAAACTCCGATATTATTTAACCATGTGCCAAGTTAAATGCCATTCAATGCGTTGATGGCTTTTAAATTGTCGGTTAGGGTAAATTCAAACAACCGATAAGGGAAACATTTTTAGACAAATATCAACCCAAAAAGTAATAATTTAATAAAAGAGAAAAGTAAGTGCCTTACTACAACATGAGGAAACTTGCGCACGCCTACGAAGATTCAAGTGTTGTGCGTGAAGTCGGCCAATCCGCAATGGGCCCGTGTAGACGACTAAGGCCTTACCACCCTTTAGGGGTAGGCTCGTGCCCCTCGGTGCCCGGTGGGGACGTTCATTAGCTGATGATAAAGTTCCTTACTTATCTATGGTCCTATCACATTGACTTAATGATTATAATCTATTAGCATTAGTCTATAATCCAGTTGGTTAGACGTTCAAATTACCAATTAATTACTTGTGTTCAATGAACCACAACTTTATTCAACTAACGGATTTAAGCACCGTAACATATTAAGCCGATATAATTAAGCTTAAAAGTTGTTTTCTATTAACATACTTTATAACTTTTCCCTTCTTTTGATTCCAACTTAGAAATCTAGCAGCAAACTGTCAATAGTATGGAAGCAGTCGAAGACTTGATTTTCACATTCCACAACAACACAACACAACGAAAGGCTCTCATCATACGTGAAAAACGCATTATAGCATGGGTGGTTCGGAAACCATAACTTCGTGAGAGAGAAAGGAACATATAAAATCTTGCTAAACTTTCCAAGCGTTTTCCGGGAACTTAGGATGGGGAATAACTTTGGATTTATTTTAAATTGAAAACGATCTAAGTGGCATGATATTGATCGCATCATAATACTCGTATTGACAATGTATATCGATTTGAAAGATGAGGGAAGACCAAATCCAGCAATGGACTGATGTCTTAACGGTTGGTATTTTGTTACTAATGCTGAACTTCAATCTGGCCATTTTAGCGCCATAACAGTTTTTCCCTAAAAAAACCTTTGTTCAGGGCTAAATAGTGAGACCAACAGTGGTATTACTGGGTCCATGACTCGACATCCGGATATCATAAGTCAACGAACAAGCTGTTGTCACTTTTGTGGGGATCCCAAGTGTATTATAGGCGATAGTTTCCATAAGCACTGTTTTCATAAAAAACATGCAAAATAAGTAATGGTTATCTTAATCACAGAATATTACTAGATTGAATAGCTATCAGAAAACACAAAAAAAAATTGACACAAAATGAGCGGAAGTATTAGGTATGTGTACTTTACCTACTTTGGTGAATCAACCATAATCTATATACCTACAGATTACATAGATAAAAAATGGGATTACCATGCGTTGATTAACAACAAAGCATATCGTTAGACACCTTGTCTACAAAGGTGTCTTACTAGGTACCTATAATATTTAGTTACCAAAAATTTAACTACGGATTAAATAATTTAATCACTTTTTAAAGCACTTGTCAATAATGAGAGTGGTGTGGGGTGTTGCCTTCCTATCTGGAGGATGCAGGTTACACCCAACACGTATCAATATCTTTTCGAATTTTCAAAATTATATGTTCGATTATCCGACGCTCTTACGGCTAAGGCATCGCGAGGAAACGTACGTACGCCTGCGAAGAGATTCAAAGGTTGTGCGTGAAGTCGGCCAATCCGCACTGGGCCCACGTGGACGACTAAGGCCTATACGGGTAGGCTCGCACCCCTCGGTGGAGACATATAATGAGCTGATGATGTCAATTTATACAGCAAAATATTGAAAATGTAATAGAATAATCCTACCTTATTCCCCACAACCATGAAGGGGAACTTCTCAATGCCGTTCTTCACGCCAGCATAATGAAGGAACTCGTTCAGCCACATCTTGATATTGTTGAACGAGCAGCGGTCGTCGATCGCATATGCCAGTATGCAGATATCGGATCCCCTGTAGAATGGCGTCCGGAGCGATTTGAACCTCTCCTGACCGGCTGTGTCCCATACCTGAGGCATAATTCAATCATACACTACCTACTAACATGTACTAACAACCAAAGGCATAATAACTTTCGAGTTATAGACCGAAATAGTCAGAGACTGGTGACGGGACTATCACCGGACATTGCTCACTAAACAAATATGTCCTCTGTGCAGAGCGTGCATGGAGGAGGAGGAAACAGTGCCGCATGTGCTCCTTAAGTGCACAGCCATAACTCAGATAACTTAGCATCAATTTCATACTTCTACTACTACAATTCAACCTATCGAAGTCCACTGCTGAACATAGGTCTCCCCAATTTCATACATAACAACATAAACTGAGTTTTCAGTAATATCTTGGTATAGAATTTCACCTCCCTTTATTTAAAATAATAGTATATGCTTACCCAGTAAGTACTCACAAATGTTTCATACAAAACTAGACCACTTGATTGTTTGGCAGACAATATGAGGCTGAAACTGACACAAAGTTCTAGCAAAAAATGTGATGGCCAGGAACAAAAAGGACTTGGTCCCTGTTTTGAAACGAATATGTACAAAAATATTTGCATGTTGTAGTCAAAGGTTATAAATGCAAACAGCCACTTTTGGCATCAAACCTTTTTTCGTCCCTGACCATCGGGTTTTTTCTGCTACAATTTTCTGCCAGTTTCAGCCTCGTGCAGACAATAAGTCCTAAGAAATTACATTTTCATTACTATATTCCCATAAAACATACTAGCATAACAACAAAATATAACATATTTCTTCTGGCTCATAATTTGATGTTTTAACATTCATTTTAACTACTTATGATCAACTTAACAAAGTCTTGTACACACATGCAATTTGTAAATCTTGCAACCTTGAGTTGATTCTGCCAAAATAACATTTGTGTAGACCTTGTGGAGCTTGGCAGTTTCTATTTGGTATTTTTATAATAAAACTAACTTGATTCAAAATTATGTTAGTACTGAAAGAAAAGTACAATTAAGTACTAATAATAAAGACCATGAAAGATATATTTTTATATCTGAAATGAATTATATGGATATAATAATAAAATAAATAAATAAATATCCACTGGCATTCACACAGCGCCATCTAGCCCCAAGTTAAGCATGAAGCCTGTATTATGGGTAAACAACATATAAACATACTTAAAATTTTTTTGTAAATACATACATATTATACATAGAAAATAGCAGGCAAATTCATTTTTAAGTTAGTTTTGATCAATTGAAAATACTATGTACATGTACAGAACAAGGTAGGTGTATAAAAATTGTTTAAAGTATTAATACCTGTAATGTGTACTCCTTGCCATTCACCTCTATTGTTTTGTTCATGAACTCCACGCCTATGGTGTGGAAACTGTGGTCATCGAAGTGATTTGATATAAACCTGCTCATTAAGCAGGACTTTCCCACTCCACCATCTCCCAGTATAACGATCTTCAAAAGTGTGTTTTTATTCGGAGTTCTGCCGTAAGCACGCTCATTATCCTCGACCATTATGTTAGAAAATCACCATTATAGTCCCCAGAATGCTTCTTTTATTACTGCAGCCTTGAAACTTAATGTTAAATCAGACTGTTTAATTAGTGACTCATGTTTAACAGTCCTGTTGTTGTAAGATTTAACACTACAAACATTCTTAAAATGCTTTCACAAGTCTTTTAAGTTAATTTGTTTTAAGACGTATGTAATAAAATGAGATATTTTTTATCACATTAGAAGTGGACACAGCTGTTTCAATTAAATAACAAACGTCAATTGAATAAATTTTAACATTTGATTTGACATCGGTTGTCATTTTGGCACACCTGCCTGCCGATTGAAACTCCTGACATCTACCGAGGAAGTCAGAAACTCAATGCTAGCTTTCTTATTGCAGAATTATCGTATTATTACGTGTTTGTAGTAAATCAATTAAAGAATGGTACCCAATGTTTGAGCCTGAACTTAATAATATATGATTTCTTAAAACAAATCAGAACATTTTAAAATATCAACCTTTTACGGTAACGCCATCTAGCGACTCAGTTTGTAGTTGTAGCAGTTAAATGCACTAGTCGCCGGTAGGTGTCCAATAGGTTACCTTTTGTTTTGAACGCAACTCTTGTTTCGTGATGTCACGCACACCACTCCGCACGGAGCTATCGCTCTCGCTCTCTCTCCGTTTGCCTTTATTCCGCTTTGTTTTGCGGAGTTGAAAGGACATATTGAAACAACTGAACGCGTTTATTCGTTGTGTTCAATGTTTTCTTTATTTTAACGTATTTTTTCTGTGAATTCACATTGTATTTTGTACGTAAAGTGTTATCTTATTGGACAGAACTGTGTTTGTGCGATAATTGCATCGGAGTTCATTCATTTGCGCAATCGTGTGGCTGATGTCAATAAACTTGTCGGTGGTATTTTATGGGAAAGGTGTGTCGCGAGTTGGTACCTGTCGTCGGGTGGGTGTTTGATGGCGGGATGATGGCTGCAAGGTGTCCTGCGGCATGTTAGTTGGGAGCGAGGTGAGTGGCTTTAGGTAGTTTGGGCCCGCGCGGTAGAGGAGGGAGCGGGGAGCGGGCGGGGCGCGTGCATTCACCTCTGACCCGCGCGGGGCGAGCGCCGCTCAAGGTCGGTGCGCCGCCTGAAGGTCGCTCGTCACGTGACACGGAGGGTGCGACCTCACCCCCGCCCCTTGCCGCGTCCTTCGCTCCCTAAGCGATTGTTTGGGTTAACATTCGCGAGCAAAAGTGTTTTAATATTTCGGAAAATTTTTGGCCATTATTTAAATCAATTTTACTAGCTTAATTAACTATTGCTATCATGAACTCATGTGAAAATAATTTTATGTGACGTTGTAATTTGATAGATCGTGTTTTGTTTTGATAAAAAAGTAAATCATTTTTAAGCCACTTAAGGAAATAATTATTGTATCATTTTAGTTGATTGATGACACGAATATTCTTACGTATCTACTACATACCTACTATTAAAATTTTCTGTGAAGATTGAAAAATCAAGCAGACGTCCGTAAATTTTCTCTCCCAAAATGTCCTGTAAATACAAGCGGAGTTCCAGTTACGTCAATTATTATAAACTTATCATGAAAATTATTTGCTCTTTTTAAAAACCTGTACTTTATTTGCAGCTTTAAGTAAAGCCTTCCTAAACCGTTAAAAAAATTAAAGAAAAAAATGGTTTTGTAAATATGAAGTTACAATAATAATTTTAGTGTATTACATATTATAGTATATATTATATGTTATATTACTTCAATGAGAAATATATAATTTGTAGAAAATTTAGGGGATGTAAGGGAAATGGAAAACCTACAAAAAAGTCAGTTGTAATGTTTGTTTTTGAAGAGTTTCTGAATAATATGACTAAGGATTTGCAAGTATAAAAAAACACGATTTCACTTGCACAAAAAATCCAGTCAACTTCAATTAAACAGGGCATAAAAATGATGACGAATATTACATATTCATAAATTTCGTACGATCTCTATACCTTAGATTAATTTACATTACATTTATTTTGCAATATGGAACGAATGAACGAAATCTTCTTTAGCACAACATCGGTGTACAAATTTGCATTAAAATATAAAAAAAATGCGTTAGTGTCCACAGTTTTACGAAAATAATATAAATTAAGCGTTTATCGAGGGAAGCTAGTAGGAGGATTCAGTTGGGCTGAACGGCATTCGGCAAGTTACGTCAGGTCTTCACGTCGACGATTCCGTAATGCTTAAAGACAAAGTCTTTGAACAATGCGTCCTATCCGTACTAACATACGCAGCTGAGACGGACACTGACTGCGGGATTGGTTCAAAAGTTCAAAGTCACTCAACGCGTATTGGAGCGAGCTATGCCCGAGGTCTCTCTCAGGAATAAGATCAGAAATGATTTAATCCGTAAGAGAACTAAAGTTACCGACATAGCCCGCCGGATCAGCACGTTGAAGTGGCAGTGGGCCGGTCACGCATGTCGCAGAACCGATGGCCGTTGGGGCAGACGAGTTCTGGAGTGGAGACCGCGTCTCGGCAAGCGTAGGACGCCCTCCGGCCCGATGGACCGACTACTTGCGAATGGTCGCTGGTGGAGGCTGGATGAGAAAAGCGGAGGACGGGATATCTGGCGCAAAAAGGGGGAGACCTATGTCCAGCAGTGGAATGCGATTGGTTGAATAGAATAAGCGTTTATCGTACAGACATAATTTTGTATTTATTCGAATTTAGAATAGTCAACCTCGGTTTGTAAAAAAAATGGATTTGTTATATATGTTGTGTGAAATTTTTTTTGAGTAATACTTTTCCTCAACTGTTTCTCAACTTTGCGCGTTCCTTAAAATATCCCTTAATATTGAAGTGATTCGTTGACAGTACGACTATTAAACGGTTTTCCTTTTGCAAAACAACGTCGCAGTGGGTATTGCAGAGTTGTAATTACGTCGTTGGCCAATAAATACCTGAGTCTGCTTTTCTTCGTGAAATAAGTCGCACCTGTTATGTTATGTGTATATAGGTATAGCGTTTTGCAACGCAGATATAACTAGGGTTGACAATATTTTTGATATTTATTGTAATACAATAATGATTTAACAACGAACCACCGTTGTTGTATAAAAAATAATTCATATATAAAATGATGATATAAGTGTCACTAGTTCTGCCATCAAAAGACTTACAGGAAAGGTTAAAAAACACGATTTCAATCAATAATATATTCATCAATAAGAACGGAACTCGTAGCAACATCATGCCAAAATCACTAAACCGATATTACATTTTTTTCTACTGTTAAGTGTTTTGGTTAGCCGCCGATGGCTTTTAAAAAGAAGTTTATTATACAACACTTATTCCTTAAAAAGACAACCTGAACCAGAAAAGGGAAGTACTCAACGACAATAGGCAAATACACCTTTAAAACTAAACAAACGAAAATATAATTGTAACTTAGGAGTAAATGTAAGATTAATTCATGACCGTTTACGCAAAGACTTCAGGGGTCGCCGCATTCTCTTAAAACAGTATTAGCATAATGATACGTCATCATTTTTGTACTAGAAAAGACGAAGTAATATTTTTGTAACATTGTTTTAAGAGATGGCGGTAACTCCCCAGGAGCGGTACCTTCCTTACGACTCATCGCCTATCTATCTCCGGAACATGCATGAACGTCCGTCAAGTCTTCACCACACAGATGTAAGAATATCCTCTTAAATCTGTGCTCCACCCTTACGTGCTTATGATGTAGGTGTATCTTCGTTACCTACGAAGTACCTAATTTTGTCTTCATTATACCATCAGCTAAGGAGTTAAATTACCTAATTTGCGCATTTTCAAGGAATGAGTAAACAAGTACCTTTTGAGTGAGCATGTTCCAACATCGTCTGCATTATCACTTACCAATGTGAGATAGCATACAAAATTCTCCCTTATTTCCTATACAAAATCATGTAAAATCTTGCGTCGCAGCCCTATGTAAATGATAATAAAAGATTTCGTCACACACTACAGTGGGCGGGAAACTGTATTGTAGAGCCGAAATGCCGATTAAGTGAATATTGATATTCTAATTAAAACAACGGTCTCTTAAGCTCGGCTTAAGTAACGGTTGTTTGCATAAAGTGCTGCAATCGCATTATAACTTGACCTATATGGATTACTGTCTTATTTGTATACTAGTGAGTATTAAGGCATACAATGTACAACATTGAAAAGTATAATTCAATGACATATGCCTGCGCGTCGGTTTACAAACCAGCTGAACAAAGAAAAAACATATATACTTAACAGTAATAAATTTATTCCTAAACGTATAATAGCTTTAATGGCACAGCATTAGCATGCGAATGTGGAAACTGAATCTACTTTTCAGACCATTGACTTTAATAGAAGTATTTTATTGGCTGTCTAATGTTTTATTACTCCTTACTCCGTTACAGTAAAATGTTTCTTAACCACCTCTATAGAAGAGATATACTTGCTTTAGTTTTTTTAACCATGTTGTTTTTTATACTTAATTGACAAGTCGAGATGAACCAAAACAGTACCATGCTTGGCTATCAGAATGAAAACCCAGGTAATATACCAAATTTGGTATGCTACACACCTAGACTAACGTTGTATGTACTAAAGAATGCCTAATTCTTAGATCAGACGTAAAAATATCTAGCAAACATTATTATTGTAACAAAACATTAATATAACTGACTAATAATAACACTGTAGGCAATGATTCAATTATGATAATGTACCTAAATTACACTGAACATGTTTAATTGAGTACATTAAATGTTCTTATCGTTATTATCTGTATAGAATCCTATTGCTATATTTCGTATGTTGTAAAACTGATGTCGAAATAGGATATTGCTGAGCATTGTTCTCCTTGGTAGTTTATATATATATAATAATGAACTAGATTGATTTTAATTTGGTACCTTAAATATAATTTGATATTTAATAGTTAAATTTTACAAGCATATATGCTAAGCATTGTCTTATATATGGTTATCACTTGCCTTGCTAGAATTGTTTTTTTTCAGTAGTACATTTGGAAATTTTAATTATACCATTATTGTCGTCACACTTCCAGTTAAAGAAATAAAGCATATATTTTTATCTGTGTATTTCGTAATTGAAAACAAAGCTGAAGAAGGATATTAAGTGATTTGATGTAGTATTTATAACTTCCTCTGTAACATTTTATATTTGGTTTGCGCTACGTGTTTGATTTTAGTAATCAAATGCGGCGCTGAATAAGTAGCATGGAACAATATCTAAAACCAAAGTTACTCCAATATTGCAAGTGGAGACGACCTCGAAATTTATTTCAACCAGAATAGACTTGTTTTGACGGCCGTCGTACCGTGTTCTAGTCTTGTGTAAAAAAGTGTTTCGCCGGTTCACCGCTGCTACATTGAATTTTGTCGATTGTATTAATAACACACAAATAAAACAATAATGCTTAAACAATTAAGGACCATAGTATTAAAGTATCTGCAGAATAATACCATGTCGAGCGCGAGTGTACTCTCACTACTTTCACGTTTGGTTGTGTGGGTGTGCATGTTGTTTGTGTGCGTGGCGGCCCGGCCGGTGACCTTGCTATCAGGCGGAAGCGCGCGGCCGCGTGAGTCAGCGCGCGTCTGCCGCGGAGTTCGAGGGAGCAGGGACCTTCGCAGTGCCGTCTATTCCCACTATGTACTCGCACCTTCTTACCATTGAGCACCTACGATGACCGACCGCGGGCCCCTCGACGGGCGATCCGTTTCTTTGTTGAAATTCGTTCGAAATTTAAATTCACCGCTCAATTTTTGACAGTTGTTTTTTTTATAAGCGGCGAAGGTTTTGTTTCCTTTGTTTGCAGAATTGGTAACCGGCAGCCTTGGTGGTTTGCTTACTCAATATTTTGCATTTGGTACTACATACATGATTTATAATAAAAATGATAGGATAGGTATGCATAGGCACCTACAATATGTATTAATGAGAATATAATTAGGAAGGTAAGGTACATACTCGCAGCAACTTAATTGAAGTACGTATTGATTTCAATGCCTACTATGTTTTTTATTGCATTTGCAGATAAAAATTGTCTTACGCTGCTGAATATGATATCATACATATTTCCATCGATTTTAGCTTCCTAAACTGAAAAGATCCCATATAAAGCGTTGAGGCGTAAAAGCGTAACAAACAAACAGTCAGACAGAGTTACTTTCGCATTTTCAATGTTAGTATGGATAGACACCTACTTCATGTTTACATCAACCGTTACATAGAACATTAGGCAGGAACATGGGTACCGAGGTAGGTCCTATTGAACCATTTGAATAGGTCATAAATAAAAACGTACTCCTAGATGAATGGAAGTTTTTGACTGTGCGTTTTTGTCGTAATTTCTTGCCACGGACCACGAAATTGTGGAATCAGTTGCTACCGGAGATATTTCCTGAGCGATACGACATGGCGAACTTCAATAAAAGAGCGTATTCCCCACAGACAACCGAATTTACAATTAGACTGGACGAGCCGCCAAGTTTATAGGCAGTCCCAGTGTCGCAATTTCTTTTCGGTTCTTACCTGTGAAAACTTATTCTATTACTTGGTAAATTTACTGATTCATTGCGATAATGGCATGTTACAATTGCACAGGATGGCATTTTGGAACAAAACGGTAATTTCTTCTAATATTCGTGCGTCATGACTCGTCTCACAGAGCGTAAACTGGCAGCCAGTGTATGCTCGTTGAGCTTACATTTGTCGCACTTTAAACGCGCTTGCCCATCTCTTGTATGGGAAATCTGTGGTATTCCCTTTTGAAAGGCCGGCAACGCATTTCAATGCTTACCAGAGGGCATTCCAAATGTACATGGGCGGCGGTGTCATTTACCATCAGATGAGCCGTTTGCTCGTTGCCTGCTATAGAATTAAAAATAAGTAGATAGATTGGTGAATTTACTTTGTTTAACTTCGTACACAGATTATTCATTATAACTCCATTTAATTTCATATTACCATTTAATTTTATATTATTATTTTATTGCACATTTATTATTTCAATACGAAATAAGCTTGAACTTTCCTATAATTTGGGATGACGCATACCTACCTAACCTACAAAGCCGGCTTTGCCTACTATCTAATTAAGTATTTTTACACCAATATGATTCATGATTTTCATAGTAATTTCTTAAAAAAAAGGGGATTAAAAAAGTTTAAGGTAATGTTGATATTTAATGTAAGTCATTGACCTTATGAAACTTCAATTATTTGATGTTGTTAAGTCAATTTTGTTTAACTACTCGTATTAATGATAAGAAAAACAAAGTTGACTAAAACTAGAATACTCTATTAATAGCTATCCTATGAAGTGGTTTATTTTTTATTATAAAGAAAAGGCTTTGAATTTTTAAGGAACTCATATCTGGGACAGTAATTGGAAGATCACGGATTCAACTAATTTTAATAAGATTTTAGACGACTGGAGCCAGTCATGACAGCAATGATTTAAAAACATAATAGAAGCTAAAAGCAGTACAGCCAACCGAAAAAAAATATAGCTACATATTAATCAAACGTTATTTTTGAATTTTAAAATTGTGAGATTTTATCCATTACCCTTGTGTTATCTTGGAACGCCTGAAATTATTAATCCCTTTCTACATAGTTGTATGAATCAATATTTTTGTATATTATGCTCCATCAAATCACTGAAATTAAAACTGCACAACTCTAGTTCCTCCGAGCGTGAGCCAGTCATTACACCAATGATTTAAAATAATAATAGAAGCTAAAAGCAGTACAGCCAACCGAAAAAAATAATAATTTATAGCTAGGTACATATTAATCAAACGTTATTTTAGAATTTAAAATTGTTATATTTTATACGTTACACTTGTTATATCTTGGAACGTCTGAAATTATTTATGCCTTTTTACATAGTCGTGTTTCAATTTTTTTTGGATTTGCTCCATCAAATCACTGAAATTAAAACTGCCCGACTTTTATATTTAAGCCTGGTACTTGATTTGAAAATCTCAGCGTTCACCTGACTTGTGCCAACCTCCGTGGCCCATAGTACTACATACTGCTGAAGTGTTGTCCATGAAGTCAGAGGACTTTTTTTCCAAAAGTCTCTGGAACTTGTTGCGATTAATGGACACAAATCCCTAAAACAGACCAAAAACTCCTAAAAAAATTATCATAATTCGTTTCAAAATCTAATCTGCTGAAACATTTTTAGGTTTTTTATTTACCTACAACTAAATAATTCAATTTTTTTATGATTTTCCTTATTTCGTTGTTTAAAGTAATTAAACACCGTGACGTCATAGTGTTGTAAAGATGTATGTAACTCGTTTTAGCTGCCTGAAAAAAAACTGAGAGCCATCAGATGGGCTCGAATGGGCTGACTCAACCGAAGTTATTTCGAATTCAAAGTTATTTTACTTCGAGTGAGTGGGGTTACCCAAAGGGCAAAGCCCAAAGTGCCCCCTCCATTATTTTTCACTCTTTTTTAAGGTTGGCAATACTCGCGTTATTCCTCCAGTTATGAGTGCCCAGGAGAATGACAATATCGTTTGTCATCATGTTAATCGACTGCTCATTTGGCTACTTGTGAAAACAAAACCGATTTGCACTGTCCAGAAGTTTCTAGGCGTTTATTAATATAAGAATCGAATGTAATATTAATATAAATAAACATCCGGTTACGACTATTCGACCTTTTGCATTATTAAAATGATATTGAACATTTTGATATCTTTGAACAAATTCACGTTCCGGGTCCGACTTTAGTAGCACTTGTGCGGAATATCAATAATATTCTGTATATAAAGGAAACGGCACCCGTGCCTCAATAACGAACCGCCAAAAGACATACAGTTGTAGGCTTTTGTTTAGGTAAATGTACGTTCTTCGAAATATTGTATGTTGTGCTGTCGCTGCATTTCGGAACAACTTTTCGATTGTTTCGTGAACATACCACGAACTTTACTTTTACATCATTGCGAAATATCGTTAAAAATATACTTAAATTATCAGCCTGATTCGAAGCATTAATCATGACCATCCTCGAACAGTACGGTTAAATACGTTAAACGTATTGTCGACATGATACCCGAGGTTCAACTGAAAGGACAGTGTCAGGTCTCTTTATTTCCTCTGGACTATTCGCTGTTGCCGCAATTACTGTTACACAGGGAAATGGTAAGTGCAGATGACTTCAGCCTAAAATATGCAACGAGCCCAAGCGGGCGTCCAAGTGCTGAAAAAAAGCGACCTGGTGACGGGCTGGTAATGCGATGGACCTCTACAGAACGTCATCATGCCCGCCATAAAATAAAACACGAACATATGATGATCGTTGCCTAGCAACGCTTCACAAAGTCCACATTTGAAAGTCAAAGCATTAAGTAATTACAAAAGAGCTCGGGTCAGGTGAAGTGAACGCTGGTCGTTCGTGACCCCGGCTGTTACAACACGAAAGTAAAAGGCGGATGCATGGCCAACTGGCGGCCGCTGACAGATTGCAACTTTTTACGCCATCTAACTGTTTTGTTCTTATGTTTGGAGAGTTGTAATAAAACAGGAAATTATGGGTTGTAAAATGATTACTTTAGCCCTTGTCAAATTGACAACAACAACACTTTGCAATTCAAGCCGTTACTTAACCTTTTCAGAAATAATATTGCTATCGCGATGTAACAGAGGATAGTGACATCTACACTCGCGTGCAAGTAAATCGACTCAAGCCTCAAGTACGCATAACAAGTGATATAACTAAAAAATGCCTTATTATACCTCTATATAATGTTTTACATAATTAAAGCCTAGTAATTGAGCTTTAAAATGGTGTAAGTTGCATGAAAATCGATTCAGTAGTTTAGTAAAAAAGGTTAATGCTAATGATAATGTAAAAAATGTTGAAAATTCATACAATTTCACAGTATGGGGTTATTGTGTTTAAATGAAACAAAATGTGCGTAAGATAAAAAAATATATTCGTGTCAATATTTGGTATTCCCTCCTCTAGCTCTGATCACTGCTCTCATGCGATTCTTCATCGACCTTATCAACTTTTTAATGGATGATTGTGGTATTCGACCCCACTCTTCTACCAACGCAGTCTTGAGCTCATTGATGTTTGTCGGAGCTGGATTCCTCGCTCTAACTTTCCTTTTGAGCTCGTCCCATATGTGCTCAATGGGATTTAAATCGGGGCTGAGCGCTGGCCAATGCATAGTGTGAATTCCAACTTCGTTCAGGAAATCACGTGTGGCCCGAGCAGTGTGACATCGGGCATTGTCATGCATCAAGATGAAATTTTCCCCAATAAAGCCTTGATAAGGGACAACTTGATCCAGTAGAACATTTTCAATGTAACGATCACTGGTCAGACCTCCTCCCCGGCCTCCCCCAGGAACGAAAACAAGGTCCGTTTTGCCTTCTAAGGAAATTCCAGCCCACATCATGCAAGATCCGCCACCATATGCAACGGTTTCCACAAAGCAGCACTGTGAAAACCGTTCACCGGGACGACGGTATACCCGACCTCTCCTGTCGCTGCCATGGAGACACATCCTCGTCTCATCTGTGAACAGGACTGACTGCCATTGCTCTATGCTCCAATCCAAATGTTCTCGAGCAAAGTGAAGGCGTGCTTGACGATGAGCTGTGGTCAACTTCGGGCCTGTAGCGGGTCTTTTCGGAGTAAGGTTAGCTTCTTTCAACCTTCTTCTAACTGTCCACTGACTGACAGTCACCCCGCGAACTTGACGTAGCTCCTGCTGCACATCTACGCCGGTAAGGTGTCGATTTCGGAGAGAGGTCGAGACCAAAAACCGGTCGTCACGCTCCGAGGTGCACCGGCGTCGGCTGGTATTAGGCCTCCGAGTGAAGGCACCAGTCTCTTGAAACCTTCTGTATACTCTCGAGACAGCGGACTGACTCATATTCAAACGACGAGCGACTTCTCGCTGGTTCAACCCTTCTTGCAACAGGGCAACGACTTGAGCGGCTTCTTCAGGTGTTGTATCCATAATTTTCTTCAAATGACGGCTTTAATTTGCAGAGATGTGTTCAGGTCAACGTCTAATGAGCGACTGATAAGAAAAAAACGATTACAGGGGGTTTTATAGGGGGTTGTGTCGCGCAAGTTGTGAATAGAGCGCAGAGCAGTTTACGGGAGGTTGCGTTCAGTTGCATTCTAAGTACAAGTGTTTATTTAAATTACTGCTATTATGCTACCATTTGAAAGCCTAATTACTAGGCTTTAATTATGTAAAAACATTATATAGAGGTAAAATAAGTCATTTTTTAGTTATATCACTTTTTATGCGCACTTGAGGCTTGAGTCGATTTACTTGCACGCGAGAGTATTTAGAATATATGGAACTAAAATTTACATAAAACCTATATTTTCCTCTGACAGCTGACGCCATCTTTTCTCTAAATTAATGAGAATATAATTTTCTTATTTACAATATTACATGTATAAAACAGTTTACGTCTATAAATTAGGGACACTAATTAATTACAATGAATAATCTTAACACTAGCTGTGTTCAGATCTGTTTAAAAAGAGATTTTCGCGCCATTTTTCTCTCATTGATTAAATCCATAAAAACGTGTTTCGATTGTTCTTCAGTCAAGCGTCGTAAACATATCTTCAAAAAAAATAACTAGTTTCACTCAATATTTTTCCTCATGAAAAAATAGTCCGCATTTCGAAGTGTTTCTTTACTCAAATAAATGTCTTATATTTCGGTGAATTAATTCTTTGTTAAACAAAAATAGTTTCATGGTTGCTTTTCCTCAAAATGATTGTACGCTGTTCATCGGTATGCACCATGTGCTGTCAGATTCGCTGAGGTCCCAAAAGTAATCTTTGCTTTATAGAAAACCCGGAAGACAAGAGTGTGAATTTTTCAAGAATAGTATGTTTCTTATCCCTTAAAATATCATCATCATCATCGTCAGCTCATTAAACGTTTTCGCCGAGGGGCACGAGCCTACCCATATGTGGGTCGCCGGCCCAGTGCGCATTAGACGACTTCACGCACAACCTTTGAATCTCTTCGTAGATGTGCGTAAAAGCATCGGATAACGTACATATAATTTCGAAAATTTGAAATCGCATTGGAATCGCAAATCCCGCCAAGAATGGTGTGGACTGTTGTCTCCCGACGGTAGGCAACAGTCCACACCATTGAGCCACCGACGCCCCTACCTATAAAATGTAATCTTTTGTAATATGTTGTTAGATGCTATGGAGGGCAAACAAGCAAACGGCTCGTCTCATAATAAATGACACCGCCGCCCATGTAAACGAACCAAGGTTATTCCCTTTGAATGGGAATACGCTGTATTTTTTTCAGGACGCCAACTCGTATTGCTCAGGAAATAGCTCTGGACATAACTGATTGCACAATTTTGTCGTCAGGGGTAAAAAAAATACGACAATAACGTACTGTAGCGAAATTCCATTCATCTAGATGAGAATGTAATTTTGAGTTTTGGCTCACGGTGGTGAAATGTGGCAGCAGGCATGAGTATTTCCGAATAATACATCGGAACACTCCCCGTGATATACGCGATAGAGGATTCAGACTGAGGCCTCATCTACGCAAACTTAGTCACGATCGGAAATATTCGAGCAACTCGAATATTCAAATACAAGTAGAAGAAGCTGGTATTGAATTGTATTTGCAATGGTTTTCTTTACTTGTTGGCTTATTGATGCTTGTTGTCAGCAAAATAGCTTGCAATAAGCATCAATAAGCCTACACCTTACTGTTCACTATATTTTAAGTATCTGTTTAGTTTCTCCTTTTTTAATAGCATTGTAATAATCTTTGAGTGTACTGAGTGTACCTTAACCAAATAAATAGAAAGAAAGAAAGCAATAATTTATTTAGTACACAAAAGTAAAACAAAAACAGAATAGGTAATATAGCTATCAAATGTGTAAACCAAATTGGTTGCCACTTAGCTGTTGTGTCTCAGCCTACGGGTGTGATGCTGGTATTCTGTGTAAGAATAAAAATATAACATTTTATTAAATCAATTAATATTTCACGATCCTGCTCTCGTTTATACTGAAGACAAATGGCGTCTTTATGTCGACTCTTAGTTTTGCAACGGTCTGTTCGAAATCAAATTCCGCGAAATCATTACTGGCATGACTCACCACGGGAACAGGTTAGCTGAGGGTTGAGGTCCATTGTGGCTTTTGACAATGGAATTTTCTAGAAGTCTTTTCCAAATATGATGTATTGGCAGTCTGTATAATTCTGGTGTTGTATGAAATCTTTTCTTGTTATCGAGTTCATATGGATTTATTTTAGAATTCCTAGAAATTTTATTTGTAAAATAGGTAAAGTATGTAAAGGACAATGATATTCATATTTTCTTGTAAGCCTAAATTATTTACTGATTTATTCAGATGGTTCACTAGCCTTGTATGTTTATTTGAGGTTGAACTACAGAATGAAATGTTTTGAGTGAACATTTTGCACGTTATTCATGAGTTATAAATTTATCATTTAAAATTCCAGTAGTTATTCTACTCTACTTTACTATAAGCCCAAAATCCACACGTTATCCTCTCCCTTTAGTTCATTTTCCCTTTTAAAGTTCGACGGTAATTCGTCGGTACGTTTGCCGACTTTTGTTTTTATTTTTCTTGTCAAATATGGAAACACTAAGGTGGAACACATAGAAGCATGCTTGCTACAAACAACTGGTAACCCTAATCAGGCGCGTGCTGACATAAGATGCAGATCTACCTTCCGCTGAGTCACGGAACACCCGAATTCTTTGCACTGCATTTCAAACTTTGTCCTTGATTTATAAAAGAATCTATTTATGGCGTTACTGCTTAGTGTTCATCGCTTACAATAGAAAGAAAAAAAACTTTATTTAAATAAATCTGTTACAGATACTTTTGAATCGTCAATTGTTATTATTATCATATTTTTTTTGTGACTCTACCACCGGTTGGGAATAAGTAGGATCTTCGAGAAGAGCCAGCAAGAAACTCGAGTTACTCTTTTAATTTTTTTATATCAGTGGTTACAGAGTTTTGTCATTTACCTACACAAACACTACACATACTTTACAATAGTTGAATCATTGAAGTAAAGCCATCTTTTTTAAAACACAGGTATTTTTTTTTAATTACGGCAACGTCTAAGGTCCAAGGAATCTACCAAAGCTAATCAAAACTGTTTCGTAACTAGGAAACATTGAAGACATTAGTATTTATTATTGCAACAAGTTAGAAAGTTGTTTTACCTATATTAGGCTCTACAACATAGACGCAGATAATTTATTTGTAAAATTTATTTCTGATTAATATGCTATTAATAGCTTTAGCTAGTATAACTTAATTGGTTTCGTCTGCAGCTAAATATTGATTAATTTGTCATGAATACAAACGATTGAACATTCAATCTGCCATAACAGTTTACAAAAATAAAAGATAATTTTAAAGTATGATTCGAAATTATAATAAAGCATATATTTAGCAGCAGTGTGTAACTGTAGTAGTACTTGGCAGAAGATAATGATATCCAACTTGATTGTGGACCGAATCCACGGTTCTTGCTTGACCGAATTGTTTTTTGAATATCGTCAAATTTTATCTAACTCTATTGCAGTCTATTGCTGGACATAGGTCTCGCGAATTATACACTAGATATCCCTGTTCTCTGCTTTCCTCATCCAGCCTCCACGAGCGACATTTCGCGAGTCGACGGCCCATGGTCAGATTCGCAATCTGTCAAATTGTTACTAACCCTTTAACCGCCGGTGGCGGATATAACCAACAAAACAAACGTTTTTTTTAAAAGTCAGGAATCCTGGCGGTTAAAATAATTACGAACATTATTTGGAAGCATCTTTTAACTAAGAGTTGTTAAGTAAAAACTAAGAATAACCATAACCTCCTTCAAAAATCTACCCAATGCTCCAAAACTTTCTTAAATAAACCGGGGCTGTTGTCTCGTCAGTCGTCATGCGTCTTGCCACGCTGATCACACTACACAACTATTTCCGGAGATTTTTTTTATCGCCAATTAAGGAACTTTATTTCGGGCAAAGGAATACTTAGTCATAGAGACGGCATAACCGGTTGTATTTGACTGTTAGGATAGTGTGCCAGTGCATGCGAGATATATATTTTGTACAAAAGTAATTTTACCTGTTATATAAGTATGTAATTGACTAGCAGCGCACCGCGGTTTTATTCGTGTTGTTCCCATTCCGTTCACTGCTGGACATAGATCTACCCCTATTTGCGTCAGATTTACCGGTCCTCTGCTTTTCTCATCCAGCCTCCACGAGCGACCTTTCGCAACTCGTTGGTCCTTCGAGCCGGAGGGCGGCCAAAGCTGCGTTTGTCAAGACGCAGTCTCCACTCCAGAACTCGTCTGTTCCAATGGCAATCGGTTCTGCGACATACTTGACCACTGCCACTTCAACTAGAGAGATTATACACTAAATATTTGTTTTATTGTGATATGTTGGCTTTATTCATTTTAGTTTCACCAAAATACATTCAGCCGTTTAGATGTGAAGATGTAACAAACATACACACTCAAAAACTTTCGCCTTTCTATTATACGTGTGATTAAATACTGAATATCCATGTGGTAAAAGTGATGAATTGTGACGTTATGTCTTCTGGTACACACGCATTACTCCATGTAATGGCTCATCAAGACACTGGACATTCTGGGAACAATGAACGAAGCTTGGGAAACCTATCTACATGTATTAGACTAGTTTGACAAGTTAGAGGGCTGGCTACGCATTTCTGTGTCCTCTGGTATTGCAAATGTACTGTTACTTCAATGTTGCGAGATCACCCATACGGTGTTGTTGTGATACCGGCTGATGTCATTTACTAACAGATGAGACGCTTCGTTTTACATTTAAAAAAAACATTTCAACTTTACTAATCTTCTTCTCAGCCACTATAGGTACATTCTTCTCAAAGCATTTTAGGGTTGCTTTTCACTTAGGTATAAATGTAATTGTGTTCAATTTAAATAATATATTTTAGCATTCCCTATCAAAGTGGATCACAAGCATTTTAACGACTTATTTTAGCACGATTTGCATACTGAATTTAACATAGGCTACTTATATACAATAAATCAATTACCAGTTTATAGGCTGATCTTCCAAATAATAATTATACCTTTCTTGTAAATCATTATCGTTATATAACGTCCCACTACCGGCACAGGCCGACACACGAAAGGTATGGGGAGTTTGGGTCATAACCCACCACGTGGGCCCTTGGTTGCTGATGATCTTCACAGCTTCACCAGGCATGTAGCTTTCAGATGAGTGTTGAACTAGGTACTTAATGCATCGAGCCCGTATGTGTCCTAGTGGGCGGAATCGGAACTAGGCTTGTAGCTGTCAAGGAAGGGCTAGACAACCCATTCTTGTTTAACCACTTTTAGGAAGGTTTGTTTTCACTGAAGGTTTGCCTGTTTTACTGCAAAATCAAGAGTTATTTAATAGGAAGATGTGCTCTATTCAAGCCCGTTTGTATTGTGTATCTCTATTGTGAGTCTTACCCTGCACTAATCTGATTAAAAAAGCTAAAAAGTTTTTAGCAGTAGCACTAATGATCATCCGAAATCGATCGATACAGTGTTCTTTCAATCGGCGATTATGTTTTCCTGAGAAATGTCAACCGTCGAGGAATGCGGCTGTGGCGACCCATTTACCATGCCCCCCTCCTCGCCGCACCCCGTCACCCAGTGGTGGGTGGGTACCGGTCCTGCGTGCCCTCGATGCGTCGATTCCGCGTTGCGAAACGAAACGCAACCAGACGAGGTTAGCTTGCAACTTGTATTGTGCTTAACCGCATATGAGTTAGGCTTTATGCGAGGAATTTTGTCGTTTCCTTTCCTTGTACAAAAAAAGTTTCAAAGTGACGTTTATAGCGATTTCCCAATTACAGGAATTTGATTTAATTTTGATGGGCCACAATGAAATTTAAAATGACTATGTTAAGGCTGTACTTTGGCTTCCCATGTATACAAAACTTATTTTAGGAATGTTGCCCAGAAGGCTAATTTCACTACCGAAACATTGTTTTTTTAATAAATCACAATAATAAAAGATAAAGTAACTTTGTATAAATGTAGCGGGCCTCAATTAAATTAAAGCCTAATACAACTTAAACTACCAGCACACTGCAGGTGACAATATAATCAATTTTTACCACCTATGGTCTGACGTAACTATGGTTATCTTCTCAAACGCGAAAGAAAGTATTTGGGATCTTTCCCCTTAGGCAAGTGCGGGAAAGCCTGTGCCCTGCAGTAGGACGTTATGGCCACTTATCCTTCTTTATGGGCATAACAAACGCGTACGATTTGGGTGTCTGCCGTGCACTTAAAAGAATGTCCAACTCTTTTTGTAGCGCTAGCTCTCTTTGTCCACCGGGCACTTCATCCAGGGCAATTATAATGTTGGTGATAGGAATTAACTAGGGGTGACTCCGCCACCAGAAGAACCGATAGCTTGGCTATATTTCTCATCATTAAAGTGTTTAGTGAGTGTATTTTAGCTATGATCGACGCGGTCGAAGGTTGGAAATCGCAGTAATATCTCTGGAAACTGTTTCTGTAATTTTACATCGTTACGCCACAAGTAATTTTCCTAGGAAGAACTACGACTCACCTTCCATATGTTACGTGATTGCTCATCATCTTCATGACTTTTTTCTAGATTACTTAGAGTCGGTGAACAGCGTCTCGGCAAGCGTAGCGTAGGCCGCCCTCCGGCCCAATGGACCGACGACTTGTGAAAGGTCGCTGGTGGAGGCTGGATGAGAAAAGCGGAGGACCGGGATATCTGGCTCAAAATGGGGGAGACCTATGTCCAGCAGTGGACTGCGATAGGTTGAATAGATAGAGTCGGTGAATATTGTATTCAAGCAGGGTTAGGATTATTATTGTTTACTTACTTTTAAAATAAAAAGGATTGGTCAAACAATTGAATTTAAAATCAACGGAACTAGGGTTTAATGAATTTCATTGCACCTTCCAAGATTTGAGTCGATGATAACGGAGTATTTGCGGTATTTCCACTCTCCGCCTTTCGTCGACCAAGGTTGGCATAGCATAATATGATTAATGCACAAAATGTCTGTACTTGTCTGTTGAATTATATTAAGTCCTATTTGCACAGATTACAATCGGCGAAACAGGGTAAGCGGTGCCAGCGATTGCATTTTAACGGTTGTAACTGCAGTGTAAACAAATACGATGACAATCTAAGGCCTGTATTTTAGAACGAAACTTGAACGAAATAAAATTGATCTCGTTCTAAAACTGTTATTTGATTAGAAAAAGGTAGCGCTAAATACGATAGATAGCGGCATTCCTTTCTTTCTCTAATTAAAGATCTATGCTTGAGTCTCGTTCTACAATAAGGCCCCAAAACTTTGCTATCTCGTCAGTTACGTAATGTGTAGGTCAGTGGGGTGCACTCCATATATGCAAATAAGCAAGGGCATTACCATGTGCGCCAGAACAACCCGGAAAATCACCAACATATTAAATTATCCCACTTATCGCCCATTTTCCTCTGCAGATTTCAAACCATAGGCGATTCTGATTCATCAATAGCACTCAATTTGACAAACATATAAAATATTTATTGTTTTTGCTTAGTGTCACTCACTTTGCATTACCCTACTCACAATCCCCTACGCACGCCATTGTCTGTGGGGTAATAATACCTCCGGGTAAATTTTGACAGTATATAGACATTTTAACCACAAAAATAATACAAGTACCAGCCTAATAAGCAAGGCAACATAATATGTGCGCAAATCAGCTCTTTTTTTAATCGAATGAAATTGAAATTTATAATAAAATCAGTGAATTAATAGAATTCGGTCGCTGACATGAAAATAATACAACTAAATTTTATGACTGAAAATATAATTTTATTTTTCTTATTTGTATAAATAACATTTGAACTGTATTTATTATATTGCTAAATATACTTGAATAAAATACCAGCTTCTTAATTAGTTCATGGAAGTACCATGCAGTCTCCGGTCTCAAGGGTCCAAGACAGACAAACCATTTTAGTTGCTTTTGATCCAAGGTGTTCAACATTTACTTGCAGTAACATTACCGATGCATTAGTCGCGAATATTATTGGCTAAATAAGCCGAGAGCAAAAAACTCAATGAATTCCAGTTTCTGTTTCTAGCTGACAAAAACTTACAAGACGTGCCTAAGCTTTACTTGGTGGTAGACTCGATACTGAGTCGTCTAGTAAGTACCACCGCAGCACAACGCAGTGCAGATATCGTCCTGTGAAACAGAATGTTATGCAGTCTGTGTTCGGGAATGAGGGTTCTGTAGTTAGTAAAATTACTGGGTATAAGAGATCTAACATCTGTTTGTCTCGGGTGTCTGGCGCAGTGCAGCATTGATGGAGAATAACTGTCTATGAGTTGTGGTCATCTTCAATGATGCTCTTTTATGGTCGGCGAGTCACTTACAATCAGGTGAGCTTTCTGCTGTTCTGTACAGTTATAGAATAAAAAGCTGAGATTTTAAGAATATAGAAAGATTTTGATCTCAACAAGTGGTATATACTTCTAAACTAGTGACGACAAGGTTGTATATTAAAATGGTGTGTTTGCCGTGTGTTGACGACTTTAATATACAATTACCACCTGCCTTACTCCTCCCGGAGGTGCCGTCTGCTTCAGATGCGGGCGTAAGGATTTATGTATTTCATCATCATCATTACAGCCTAATATGTTCAATGCTAAACGAGGGCCTAATGATTTCCACGCAGGCTAAGCTTATACCTAGCAGTTGACATCTATCTCTTCCCGCCACCAAGGGCGGATCCAGGTTAGGCCGCCAGGAGGGGTCACATAGTAGTAGTCAAGTTAAGACTTATAATTATTTTGTTAATGTACTTTAGTATAGTACTTAAAAATAGCTCATACCCTCCCCCCTGGATCCGCCGTTGCCGCCACCTTAACCAGGTCATCCGTCCATCTGGTTGGTGTCGGCCTATGCTTCTTTTCCCGTTACCATGGACGCCACTCGATAACCTTTCGCCCCATCGGCCATCGGTTCTACGCGCTATGTGCCCTGCCCACTGCCACTTCAACTTGCTAATACCTTATTCATTGATTTGTTGTTTGTATAAAGTAATACTGTTTTAGGAGATGGCGGTAACCCGCCTGCATAGCGTAAAGATTATTGCAAATGCCTCACTATAGAGAGAGAAGACCAGAAACCAATCATGGACTTAGTGCCATCTTCACCATGGAGTTTAATTAAATCCGTATAAAGAGAGCATAGTGCCTATATGTTATGAAAGATTAATTATTATAGTATATTAACCAGTAATTTCGAGAAAATAAATACAAATAGTAGAAGCAGTGGATGATCATAACATAAGTACCTTCTATTTTAACGCGTGCTAAATAGTGGATTCCCTGCCTGCGAAATTGTTCCTTGATCTTAATGCTCAGAAATGCTCACCGTTAAATATAATAAAATATATACCTTGTGTGAAAGTCATAATAATATTCCTTAATAAATTTAAAGTCTTTTGGAAATCTTCTTTCAATTTCAGTTGAATGAATTATTTAATAATCAGTAAACGTGGAAATTGTTATGTAGAAACATTTATAAATTATAATATTTAAGTAATTGACTGGTTTTGTAATACGCTCTTATATTCTATGCTGCAAGCTAGCTTAATGATCAGAGTTCAGCTTATAAAGCTTATATCTAGGGCTGTCTACTATTGCATCAGATCAGCCAGAACAATCAACGTATTCTCTAACATACTTAACTAAGCGATAGACCTTCACATATTGAAGCTTTGAAGTTCTTTTGAAATCTTATTGAAATTCGAATAAAGCAATAAGTGATTCTAAGTTACCCTGAATATAGTTAACATGAACATAAAAATATATAATAATTGTATAAAAATATACATAAGTACTAAGAATTTTAGTAAGGTCAAGTCGATTACGATTCCCATTGAGTGTATTTGTAAGACAACCATTTCTGTTTGTTTTTAGTCAGGTTGCTTTCTATCTACAAACTCTTTTTATCTTATAAATTTTAACCATTTTTATATAATATAATTTTAAAAGATAATATGTATTTTTATTTATAAAATACTTATAATTATAAAACATGCCTTATTGTGCCTAAGTAGGCAGGCACTATGGATATAGTAAATAAGTAAAAATTTTGACGACCCATTTGGTGTTGCGGTTGAGAGGTCGGCCGCAACACTAAGGTTCCGGGTTCGATCCCCGGGCAGTACAAACATTTGTGTGCTATGAACATGTCTGTTTAATGGTCTGGGTTTTCTATGTATAATATGTATGTATTTACAAAAAAAAAATGTATACATGTATGTTTATCCGTTGTTTAGTACCATAATACAGGCTTTACGCTTAACTTGGGCTAGATGGCGCTGTGTGATTGTCAGTAGATATTATATTTATTATTATTTATTTTGATACCATAAATTATTTCAAGACTAGTCTGTAATTTCAAATAAAACTAGCAGCCCTAGCACCATAACTAGCGACTATGGTTAAACATTGTTATTTATGGCCCGACTAGTTCATTACGCAACTTGTCTATGACACAAACGCACGCTAATTTGCAATAATTTTCTATTAGCCCCAGACAATCACAATACATAATTCACTATGGAAATGTATTTTATATTCTTTTACAAAAATTGGAAATATATGGCGTCAGAGATACCGCGTTGTCACTTTTTAAAAGCTACCTCTCTGAAAGGACTCAAAGGGGTAAAGTTGACCAGTATAATAGTGAGGATCTGGAGTTAACTACGGAGTTCCGCAGGGAAGCGTGCTAGGCCTACACTTTCCTTGTTTATATAAACGACCTTTGCAACATGCAAATACGAAATGCTAGCATTTTCTCATATGCCGACGATACTGCAATAGTTTTTACTGAAAGGATTGGTGCTGTTAAAGCAAGTGCCGAACATGGTATTAGCTAGGGTATCTAAGTGGCTAAAAAATAACTTGTTAACTTTAAATACTTCTAAAACAAAATTTATGTGCTTCAGCATACAAAGCAAAAAACAACCATGTCCCAATTTTAGCCTTAGAGTTCACTCGTGCTCGTTGGATGGTTCTGATTGCAACTGCCCTAGTATTAATAAATCTGAAACGGTTAAGTATTTGGGAGTAGTGATCAGCACTTGTCTTGGTACCCACATCTTGATTTAGTCTCTGGCAGGTAAGAAAATTAATTTGGATATTTAAAATTTAAGGCATGTGGTACCGGGAGGGGTTTGACTGGCGATAGACCTCAGAGGAACATTCTAAAGATATATATTATGCACTCGTACAGTCGGTCCTCACTTACTGCATCCCATTTGGGGAGGTACAGCCAAAACGCGGGTGATCAATTTAGAGCGAGCACAGCGCGCATTGTTAAAAGTAATGCAGTTTAAAAACAGGAGAATTTCCTACTCGTATTTTGTTTGGTGTTTGTAATGTTTGTCCGTGAGAAAACTCTACGTTCTTTACTGTATCTTAAATAAACACAAGACTTTAAGTTATGACAAATCTTAAACCAAAAGAGAAGAAAGCGAATCACTACAGAAACCAAAACTAATACTGCGTTTGCCGATAAGCAGTACACAAAACGGTCCGAATCTCTGTACAATAAAATTAACGTTAAATTAGATATTTATAATAAGACATCGTATGAATGTAAAAAACGGGTTACTGAGTTTCTACTAGTATTAGATTACGACGAAACAGAAAATTTACTAACACGTTTATTTTAATACACATAATCACAAACTCACACACACTCACACACACACACACATACACACACACACACACACACACACACACACACACACGCACGCACACGCGCACACGCGCACACACACACACACACACACACACACACACACACACACACACACACACACACACACACACACGCGCGCACGCACGCACACACACACACACACACACACACACATACACTCACACACACTCCTACTACACATACCTATTATCTATTGTAAAAACATTACAAAGTTATATTTGAAAAGCAAAAATGTAACACTTTAGATAAGCAAGAGCGTAGTCTCCTGACACAGGCATTTCTGCTTAAAAGTGTGACTACGACAACTTTTCTGTAAAGTAAGAAAAATGTTGAAGAAATAAAGATATTATATTATTATATTATTTTTATTTGTTGTTGATGTTTTCAAGTTTTATATTCGTATATGGAGTTTCGGAGCAAATCCCACTACATTCGTACAGTGCTTGGTTCTTTGTTTAACAAGATGCACCAAGGGCATAAATATCCCTGAACTAAGCTAATCTAGCCTTTAATATTGGTATCTACTAAACAACGGATACTAAGGAATGGACATATTTTAACACCCATACCAATACAAACAGACATCATGTTCATGCACACAAATGTTAGCACTTCCTGGGGATCGAATCCGAGAAGTACAAACCCCTTGGTGTTATACCCAACCGTTTGACCATATAAATTTGACAACTTTTAAAAAAATATATTTTGTTTACGATTTCACAAATAGTGATGTTGTTGCCTAACATATTATCGATATATTATCATTTATTGTAATTAACTGTGACGTAAAAAGCCACACACCAGGCCAACTTATGTTAATCACGTGATATTATTTTAAATTTGATATTTGCAGACTAGATTTGAACAGCTGTTGTCTGGACGCTAAAATTGAGACAAAGTGAGAGTTATATAGGACGCGTTTATCGATGAAATATGGTTGCAATTGAATGTATTCAATGTTGTTGTTTATTCCTATATATACATGTAATTACTTATTAGTAAACAATATAGGCATTACAAAGTTATCTCTTTATTTATTCTTCGTGTATTCTTATAGGAGTTTGAATAACCGTGTATTTATCTTAGTTTATATTTCTTAACGGTTATAACAATATTGGACATTTACAGATTACAATACACGTTCCGAGCAATTATTACGACAAAGGTGAGCCAAGGTTATGTGTTGAAATATACGAATTTGTGACTAAAACATAATAAATGATAAGATATAAAACAAATCAACTCGTATCGGATTTCTTTTATAGATAAAGCTTGGAGGTCACTACAAAATAAAGGAACGTTTCGCATTTTTTAAAATTCGAACTTATTTGGTTATTTTCGAGTACTTTTTATGTTTATCTGCCCGCTTCCACTGCAGTTGACTATCGGAGTTCTTTGTTCCTAATAGTAACGTATGAGTGTAATAACCTCGTCTATTTTAGTAAGGCGTGGGTGACAGGGTGCGTCGTACGCTAGGATACATGGCCTCTTGATCAACCATAGATGTCAAGGACTAGAAGAGTGACGTGCGAGACTCCGGTTGTCGAATTTTTAAACATGTATGTACGACAGCAGGCAAATGGAATTTGTTTCTCGTTTTTCGCATACAATGTAGAAATGAGAAGGACATCAAACAAAGGTTTTATACGATTCTTGATATTGAATCAATTTAAGACTACAAAATATCGACTCGTCACGTCTATGATATAGATAAACTAGAAAATGTCACATAATATTTCAATGACGGAACTTTATAGTATCGAATATCAATATGAATTAGACTGTAAGAAATGACAAAGTATTCTTGTAATATTCAAGGTTGTTTGTGGCACAAGGCTGTTACAGATTTAGAATAACGAACCTTTTAAATCACTGGTGCCTTTTTATTTCGCACCTGCCATTTTGAGCTGTTACAAATATCAGAATGCACAGCACGATGTTTACGTCACTTAGATAATGCTGTGACCTTAAGATAATTATCGGTCGACGCCTCGACTCACCACAGCTTACTTGCTGATAAGTAAACAATACAAGGACATCATATCTGTCCTTCCTTTAGCATTTATTATTTTCCTTGACAATATTACGTTTTCATTATATACACCTTACGGTGCCAAATGCTACAGCTAAATCTACGAGTAGTCCGAATCAAGAAGCGTCTTTCAGTTTTGCTCTACAGTTAGGTTTTCCGTACCGTAACCACAATAGGTTCTGTTAATATTTTTATTATAAAGACTGATTGTTTGTGTAATATTTGTGTAATTGTTATTACTTATTTATAACATTGCATCGTGATAAGACGATTTAACTTTTCAAAACCAAATGTAAAACTGTTTCCATTAATCAACTAGCCTATACCGTTCCACTGCAGGGCACAGGCTTTCCCAAATATGAACCCCACTCCACGATTTGCGGATGCGGATACATGTGTGTTCAACCTTAGATAGTAGTTGGGGACAATGACTTCAAATACGAGCTCGGAGGAAAACGTCTTAATAATTTCTATACCATCCGATAAACAACCATAGCGTCAAGCATCTATGCTTGACTTTTACAATAGTCAACCGAACCCGCTAGCTGCTAGTGCTACGCCATGTAATATTGATAATAACAGTAAACCAATATAAATTAAAAAGTAAAAACAATGCAAGCATTTCTATAGCACTTCATCATTACCATCAGCTACCTACCCAATAAAAGGGTGTTTTAAAGGCTTAGTCGTCCACGCGTGCCCAGTGCGGAATGGCCGACTTCACGCACAACCATTGAATCTCTTGGTAGGCGTGTTCAGATTCCCTCATGTTTTTCCGTAACCGTAAGAGCGTCGGATAAACGTACGTATAAATTCGAAAAGACATTGGTACGTGGCGGGATTTCAACCTGCGCCCTTCACAGATCTGAAAGCAACAGTCCACACCAATGACCTTTCGACGCTCTAGCACTTAATACTTTAAAACAAATATACAGAAAAATCAACTTAGCCAACGAAGGATATGTTTAATTGTTTATACATATTACAGTGTCTCGTATGGACAAGCTTTGCAAGACTGGCCATGAATTATATTCCAATTAACATACATTTTAATATAGTGAATATACTGTGACAATTACATCGAAAATGTCCACATGGCAAACAAATACGCACGTCTGGTGTATCGTACAAG
>PQWD01004022.1:0-16624 GCA_019425675.1 Leucinodes orbonalis
AACTGTATCATTACCACAACATTGAGGTTCCTCACTAAACGATAGAGATAAATGATAGCGTGCACAAATTAAACACCACGTTGATCGATCGGCCTCTTCATTTTTGAACACAACACGTTAATTAATCATGCACTCGGTAATCTTGTGAAATTTATTACCTCTAAGCGAATCTGCCCGGAGATTTATCAACGAAATGTGTGGGCCAATTGAGCTATGATAGTGAAATTGCTAGATACGATAAAGAATCGCTATAAAAACTATTACTTCGTTCTGTAATCAAAGAAGTGTTATGCAGGGAATCAAGTACCTACCTAATGTACTTACTTTACTTGATAATTTATTTGAGCATTTTTGTATAATTTCATAACATATAATGGCTATAGAATATTTTTGCCATAGAATTAATGCAGTTCCCTCGAAGTCTCTCGTTTTTAAAAGGGTTAAGACTGATATCTGTCACGCTACTTAAATGGATATTACGTTAAACGTATATTAGCGGATGGTCAGATCCTCGTTCGTTGCTCGGTAGGATGTGAAACATCCCTTATCTTTATTCATCATATCTCTGTCAATCCAACACATTACTAAAGTTATTTATCTTTATTCACTGAATTACTCAATTTGTTTTGATTATATTTTTAGAAAATAAATTAAAAAAGTACTTGTACTAAAAATTCATCTTAGCAATCGGAGCACAGGAACGCCCTTCTGTCCGATGGACTGACTACTTGCATAATGTCGCTGCTAGAGATAAGATTCGGAAGACGTAAAACTGGGGTATCTGGTAGGGAATGAACATACGTCCAGAAACGGACTGTGTAAGGACGACAAGAAAAAGTTTGGCATCTCTGTTGTGGGTCAGTTCAAACATGTTCTGCAAGATTTTAATATAGAAAAAACTCTATGAGATGGTATGTACATAAGTATTTGTAAGAATCAGTGCAATAACCTCATCCAGTTTTATATATCGATGCAGTCACAATAATAGAGATGACCAACCGTCGACAATTAGCCTACGCATATTAATAAGCGCAAATTTAACGTCCGGCTTTCTAATGTAAACGAGAGCGTATGACAGCAGGAGATGGATCGATCTTGTGTCTAGATACACATCGATGATAATCATCATAATCAGCTCATAAACATCCCACCGAGGGGCCCAAGCCTATCCGTAGAAGGTGTGCCTTAGTATTACACGCGGGCCCAGAACAGATTGGCCGACTTCCTGCACAACTTTGAACCTCTTCGCGTGCGCAGGTTCCTCACGATGTTTTCCTTTACCTTAAGAGCGTCGGATAATGCACATATAATTCCGAAAATTCGAAAATTCATTAGTACGTGGCGGGAGTTGAACCTGGCGCTCTCCCGATCGGAAGGCCGTTCATACCATTGAGCCACCGATGCTCCAATGATAAAAATAATAATAATTTATTTATATTGAAATTATAAATATCCACTGACATTCACTCAGCGTCATCAAGCCCCAATTTACGAAAATAGTTTGTACAATGAGTTCTAAACAAACGTATAAACATATTTACCTTACCTTGGTAATACATACTTATATGTATTATATACTTATATGTATATAATACATATAAGCACCTAAACCAATACAACACTTTATGCACCCAATTCATATTAAATTAAACTGTCATGGACAGTCAATGATGATCTAGAAGCGGAAAAGAAAATCCATTTCTCTGTTAATTTACGACGTTGAACATACTGAATTTAAATCACAATGGATTGAACAGAACCTATTTCAGTGCCAAAGCTCAATTTAAGCTTTTGATTAGAATTTATCACCCTAATTTATTTTAATAGTACCAAAGCTATATTGATAATGCTGTTTGATCTTGATATGCGTTGACATTTAAGTTTACATATGTTTATGGCAAATTTTGCATAATACGTCGGCATAAGAAGAAGGTTTACGTAAAGAGCATTTGATTTGAAATGCATTCACCTAACTTGGTCTCTTAATATATATATATATATATGATTATAGCAATGATACATTTTAAAAAGTTCCCTTCCACCACCATCATCACCATGTTGATTCATCTAGAACTTTTTTCTTATCCGTACTAAATGAATACTAATGAATGGCACGTTACAAAGCGAGGTTGAATCTGCATGTGGATGGATGCGTAAACAGAAGAAGACCAAAGAAAAAATGAATGCATTGCGTAAAGATGGATATGAGTGTGATGGGGGTTTGTGATGACACAGCTGATAGAGATGAAAGGAAAAAAAGACATACTGCGCAAACCCCAATT
The DNA here is from genome assembly GCA_019425675.1 of Leucinodes orbonalis. Taxonomy (NCBI): domain Eukaryota; kingdom Metazoa; phylum Arthropoda; class Insecta; order Lepidoptera; family Crambidae; genus Leucinodes; species Leucinodes orbonalis. The sequence goes on from PQWD01004022.1 coordinate 2,283, forward strand.
AATGGGATAAGGGCAGGAGAATGATGATGATGATGAAGACTAAACTAATACTAATTGTTTTTAATACCAACTTAAACTACAACTAATTAGGTAATGTCCTAAGTTTATCATATTCAAAATCTCAGCTAAGCAAATGAATCAACAGGGAAATCAGTCAAGTCATTTGTAAGGTCGAAGTCTTAATTAATATCAACTTGTACATTAATTCAAAGTTTTCAAAATAAATGGTTGATTTAGATTCTCGTATGCTTATCTTTTTATCAGTGCTAACCATCTAATCAGATAAAAATTCACGTTCATATCTTGTATAAATTAATAGTAAACTTACCTATCCAAACCACCAATTAAGCTACTCGTACATTTTACATATTCTCTTTATCATTACCAATCATTTAAACAGGCTTTATCTTACTATTGATCTAGTAAGGAACGTAGAGTACGTTGCAACAGTACCTTGAAAAAGTTTAATAGATTATAACTCGAAGGTGGCACTGCCTTAGTTTTGTAACACATTTTTTTTTAAAACTACTCTTGGGTATTAATTTATTTAAGTTATAAATTTTTATTCTGATCTAAAATACAATTCTTTCCCGATTGTAATATTAGTGTAGATAATGAAATTAACCTACAAACTCAGTTCATTTTCTTTCCCCGCCGTAATAACTGTCTGTCTATCCAACTATTTATGTTGATTTTGTTAGTTTCGCTATGAATAACTGTCTTTAAATTTGGCATAAATATACACAGTACGCTATACTTTATTGACAGGTAACGTCCACTAAGTGAAGTTCCCTGTGCTTAATAATGAGACACAGACTGTCATATTATAATTAATTATCTCCGATTCGATTGATTATTTGTAAATTATGTTAATTATATTTTCGACAGATGCTTTGGATTGTAAATATGCACGCGTTAGTTTAATTTAATTTTAAAACGCATAATTAATAAGGAACGCCAACGCTAAGTTTAATTCAAGAGTTATGCACAATTATACCTGTAATCGCATGCATAACCACTTATTTATATTACAAACTAATTAGGCAATTACAACTATCAATTAAACAGATAAATTTATTAAAATTTATTTATTACAATTATTTATTTTCAAAAAAATGTCTCTGCATTTGATAAAAAAAAAGAAAAATATTACGAAAATGGAACTGTTAAAAAGAAAATAAATGGTTGACCGAGTATAGTATACCCGCGTTACGGGCAAAGGGTGAGACAGGTTGTGACAGTAGATATTATTAGATACTGTGACTTAATATCTTTACATGACAAATTAGCAACTGTATTTTCCTAAATCGCTGGACTATTGAGAGATCATATTCCCAAACTACAAGGGTAGTCTGCTTGGTTGCAAATCTTAAAAAGAAAACAAATTTTAAAAGTAATTCGAATGAAGTATAAGATTCTATAAAAGTCAATTACTGCGATTTAATGACGTAAAGAAATTATATAGGTACATTACTTGTAATTTACGATTAAAATTTGGGTTGAATTGTAAATATAGCCCTGTCACCCATATACGACGAGCCTGCACGTTCTGCAGCCTTATTTTGTCAGCAAATCTCGGCTCACCAGTTCGCAAATTATGAGGTGAAAGGTCCAATTGTCGGCCTCGATCTTTGTGTCGTCACCCTACGTAAATGAACGATTTTTTTTTAAAAGGAAGCTAGATTTTTGTGTATAATGAAAAGTTCTGAATGAAGAAATTGATTATTTTATTGGAAGTAAAAAAACAACATTTAAAATTTCAATCAATTAATCAATTTTGTTAAAATTATGCTTGCGTTTATTCATCACATATATAAGTTGGCAGCTATAAGGTACGTGCTTACATATGCTTACATATGTCTTTTCTTCAACCTATCGCAGTTCACTGCTGGACATAGGTCTCCCTCATTTTGCGCCAGATATCCCGGTCCTCTGCTTTACTCATCCAGCCTCCACCAGCGACCTTTCGCGAGTCGTCGGTCATCAGGCCGGAGGCGTCCTACGCTACGCTTGCCAAGACGCGGTCTCCACTCCAAAACTCGTCTGCTTTAACGGCCATCGGTTCTGGGACATACGTGACCAGCTTACATATGTATTTAAACTTAACTTGTCTTCAATACCAAGAATCAAAAATTATATAATACAATAATCCTGCATCAATGCATTGCTTTAAAGTGTACAAGTCCATCATTCATATGTACATCTCGAAAGTGACAATGGGTATAAATGGCAAAAAAAATACTTATATAAACAATTCGTACAGCTACCTCTTTCCCCGGGGGCGGAAGAGGTAGCCTGAGTCTGATGTAGCCGCAGGACAAAACAATCAGCAGTGAACAGGTGACAGCGATTTTTCATTCAATCTAACCTTTCATTCTCATCACCACCATCACCAGACTGTGCAGTTATTCTGCAAGGGTAAAGCCTTCCCGCAGTTCATTTCCATGGGGAGATCTTTTGTAGGTACGGCTATGTGCGTCAGAAATCAGAATCTATAACGGAATTTCAAACGAATTTAAGGGTGGACTTTTTAAAAAAACTTGTACGTCAATGGCTACATTGTCATTGATTTTATAGTATTAAAGTACTTCTTGACCGAAGAAGCTCATTCAAATGTAGTAGAACTGTATTTCATTCAATATTTATTGTATTTTACTAAAACAATTTTTTAGATTTAGCTAATAAAAAAAAAACTATAAAGTTAACAAACGGTGAGCTCAACATTTTTTCATGCTATTTTAATGGCTTAACACTATGTTTGGAGCAAAAAATATTAATTATTATTTAACCTGCTTTCGAGATCATTCAAAATTCTCAATATCAGTGACAAGTCAAGTTCAACAGAACACCACCATAGGCTGTTTAAATAAGGTAGGAAGGTAAAGTAAGTATGAGTGGAAAAACAAAAGGAACTGCATCTTGAGTGTAAACTTGTAAAAAAGGCGTCATGGAGCCCATTAAAATCAAACAAAAAGTGACCAGGGATACGAAATTGATGATATCATATGACTGGGGAAAACTATATGAAGTATCAAAACATTATTAAAAACAAACGCGTCGTCGAGCACATCAAAACAAAACTAATATAAATAATGACGTAGGAGGCAGGGACAGGCGATGGGAGGTGTCGGATTTAGTTGCCGTGGAATCAATTAATTCTCATTTTTACTACACTTTTCTATAGCTGAAAAATTAAAGGAAATTATTACAATACCTATTAAAAAACGTGTCATCGGGCGTATCGAAACAAAACTATACCAATAAGTGACGTAATAGTCAAGACGGGCGGTGCAGCGCGACGGCGCGTGCTCGCCGCTCTAATTTCGCAAACGGTCGGTACTCGGTCTCGTCGCCCGCACTATATCACGCCGGATATTTAGTGCGGCCACGCCGCCCGTGACAGCCTTATCTTTATCAGTATATGGATAGATCCTTATTGGATGCGCCCGTATCTATAGAGCGGGTCGTGGCCTTGGTTCGGGAATGTGTTTTAATTCCTATTTTTTGGGATGGCTTTTGAAACTACTTTGTAAACTTTTGTATAATTGCTTTGTTGATCATTTATGAAAAATATATTATAGATAGATAGATAACTCTTTATTGCACACAACTACTTGTTGTGTGCAATAAACACTAAACAAGAAACACTACGGAAATTGATACAATTGGCGGCCTTATCACTAAATAAGAATCCTTTCCAAACAACTAACTTAAAATGAAAAAGGACAGCTGTTAGAAGGGCAATGTATACAAACAAGAAAAAGAGAGATAAAAAAAAATAAGTTTTTAAACATACATCCATACATTATGTAGATTATAAGCAATAAGATATTGTGTTCTCTAGAACTATGAATGAGAGAACGCGTCAAATAAAAGAATTTTTTTATTATGTTCTTTTTGTTTGGATTTTAAAATTAAACATGACGTTAAATTTGACATAATGCACTCACGTCTAAAATCATAAATGTAACAAGCTTTGTCTACATAGCCAAAATTAATTTAGCCATAGACACTATAAGTAATGAGTGGTCGACTTCCGTTGAAAATAGCCGTTAATGTGCTCATTATGTACAATACAAAAACTAATTACGTCTGACATTCATGATTTGTTTACATGACAATAATAAATAGATTAAGAATGGAATCGGTTAAAATGTGGAGCGTTTGAAGTATATTCAGTACAAAATGTTTAATAGTTAGGAAAATATTCAAATGTAAATAATTAACAAAATTACAAACGTAGTTTTGATTTAACAACTATAATACACGTCTGTATGTCATAAAAATAAAATCTTTATGTTTTATGTATATGAGGCTAAAGTTCAAGCTTAAAATATAAAGCTTTGAAAAAGTCTTTAAAAAATCTGCCTTTCATTTTCTATATTACATGAGTACGATATAATACCTTAAGTGGGGCTTTTAACATCCAAAATGGTCCTAAGATCTGCCTTCATGCGGTGCTTATCATGAAATGAAGACTACGGCTAGTCGGATGAAATCTATATTCATACAGATTATCTTTGTGACTGTACCAGCGTTCAGTCAAAAACACTCAATAATATCGTATCCTGATCGTTCAACTAGAAGTAAAGAATGGGCTATAAGTGTGGCACTATTACGACAGTGAAAGGAGGGTAGCCATCTATTTTACTAGACGAATACGTATACAGAGTTATCAGCTTGGTGCGCACCCTGCTCGCGGCTTGGTAGGCAGACCACGCAGGTCATAGATGAAACTTGATTTTGCTACAGTTACCCTAGTTATCAGTGGTAACAAAGTATACGAAGTGTGGTGAAATAAACCATAATTTTCAAATTTAATTAAGTAGTTAAATTTGAGAGACACGCTTTTTGTTTATGTGTATTGCTCAAGCGAACAAGTTTTTATGGACATTTTGCAGATGGCTTCTATCCTAAAGAAAGTTATGCAATAACCTCAAGTTGGCCAAAAGAGAACTCGAATCTCGAATCTGCGTAAAATCTAAAACTATTTATACGCAGTTACTTGAAATAAATCCGTCTCATCCATTGCTTTGTATTGATTGTAACATTGTATTGAGTTACCGTCACTACCTGTCATTGGATCTGGTACAGCCCTGACCCAAGGTTGTCCCTAATATACCTTTCGAATGAGACGTCATTTAACCTCGCGCTTACGAAACGTTTAATGTACAAAAGAGGCTTTTTCGCGTCATCGAAGGTGTTTATTAAATAATTGCAATGATTATCCGTCAGCCGACATGCGAAGCTTATAATGAATGGGTGGACGTCCGGTGAAAGAAGACAGCGCCTGAAATGATGGAGCAGGGCTGGATTAAGGAATAACAATAGGAAAATCGCTACCCTATGGTAAGTGATACGCCTGTCCATAACAATGCAGTGATGATGTAGGTTATTAACAGTAGTTAATCCTTATTTTGCATCAACACTCCCTACGTCCGTTAATAATACTTTTTTATGTTAAAATATACAGGACGGTCAAGACGCTCACCTGTTGGTAAGTTTCAAATCACGTCACGTACCAACGTGTTATCTTACGGTAAAGGCAAAACATCGCGAGGAAATCTGCGAACGTCTACACAGAAATGCAAAGGTTGTGCTGAAGTCGACAATCCGTACTGGGCCCGCGTGGATGACTAAAGCTATACACCCTATACGAATAGGCTCGTGCCCTTCGATGGGGACGTATAAATAGCTGATGATGATGAATGCACTGTATTTGGAAATTTATTTTATAATACTTCTGATATTTATATTGACATAAATGAAAGTATTTTATTTGAGGTAAGCCTTAGTCCGCCTCTGACCAAAACTTATGTCGTGAGCGCCAAAAAAAATATAAAGGCTGAAATGAAAAGAAGCGACTTCAAAATACATTAAAATTAAACGAGGGCTTTCTCTCAGTTTGTGTTACGTTTGATTTACAGTCAAAATTTCGGCGTTCACATCAAAAGGGAATCGGCCTCGGTTAAAATACAAGTGTTAATATGTCACTCATTGTGACCGACGCCAGGGCCTTCTACCAGGCCGGCTAACAGTTTTATCTTAACATCAAACTTTTATTTATTTCCTGGATTGCTTTTGGACAAAATCGAGCGGAAACCTTGATTCGAGTTCATCGCAACTATTCAGCCATTTCTTGAATTATGGGTACTTGTTACTGGTTAACCTAAAATACAGTGACCTACTTCATTTGGATTGTTAGGTTAAGTCTTTTGGATAAACTATCATTAAATGGATGAATAAAACATCTCTTTGTTAACTGAGACACAAATAGGAACAATCGGTCAATATACTAAACATCCAGAACATAGCACAAGAGAAAAGTACAATATAAACAGACATAAATAAATAAGTATCCACTGACATTCACACAGCGCCATCTAGCCCCAAGCGTGAAGCCTGTATTATGGGTACTAAACAACGCAACGGAAATATACGTACATTTTTTTTTCTGTAAACACATACATATATACACAGAAAGCACCCAGACCATTACAAACAGCCAGGTTCATGCACACAAATGTTTGTAGTACTGCTGGGGATTGAACCCGGTACCCTTGGTGAAGCAGCCGACGTCTCGAGCATTTAACCACATGGGACACATACATAAAACGGAAAAACATACAATAGAACATGTCATAAAAAATAATAATCTTTTAGACAGCAGTTGCCAATTACTTTGTTGGGAGCTGATTTAATAAAATTTTCTTGTTGCAGTTAGTTGTTAAGTTTATAGTGATTTATATAGAAAAAAATCAGAATGACCCATGATGTTTGAAATAAGAATATTGTAATTATACGTTATTAATGAAAATATACATTCGATCAATGATGTTATAAGTATAGGCCACAACCATCTATCATGTTAGCTGCAAAACTGGTCGAATATACAATAATAATTAATCCCAAAATACACATGAGGCTGTCGCACATCTTCCACAGGTACAATTCGGTTCTTAAAAACCGTATTTGTGCCATTGTAAAATTTTATTACCCAAAATTTGCGACAATCACAATCGAAACCTTATCGATTGCGAGAACGCGAATTACGATTCGTGGTTTAAACCTTTGCAATTCACATTTTCCATATCATTTTCTTTGGTTTATTGCTGTTAATAAGACATTTCAATCGAGACGAATTGGAGCCGAATTCTACAAGTAATAAGTGTGAGCAGAAAATTCGTTTTGATTCGCATAATTTGCGCTCGGAATTACTTGAATTGTGATCGTTATTGTTTTGTGTTCAATAATGAAAACATTTCCAAATAAAATATAATGAATAAATATCTACAGACATTCACATAGCGCCATCTCCCCAATTCTGCCGACAAACTGCATGTGCAGTTGACAGATTATATCAAATGTAACTAGTGTTTAAATTCAAAGGTTGTGTGTGAAGTCGGCTAATCCGGACTAGGCCCGCATGTACAACTAAGAACTATGTACACCCTATACGGGTGGGCTCGTGCTCCTCGGTAGGGACGTTATAATGAGTTAGATGTTGGTGATAATATTAAACATTTCGTAAGTAGGTACTTAAATGTAAAAATAAAAAGTTACAAAGTATTTTGTATTACTTTTAATACTATCTATCTATCAAATATTCATTGTGATGATTTATAGTCATTTTTACCCCCAATTTCGAAAGCATACAAAAGAAAACTTTACGTATCTAATTATAAAGTCCAAAGGGCCCCAGAACTCATTTTTGACCACACATCAGTCACGGTAGTTACAGATCTGTCGGGGGCTGTCTACACACCGCCGGATTCCAAGTGATAAATGCCTCAGCTTAACCCACTTGACAACTCATTTTCTTGTTACAGATTTCATTACCAAACGCTCAAATAACATAGTAGCAGAAATCACCTTCGCAATAGCCGCTGTAATAGTAGCCTTATTCATACAACCATCATTATTTTCTGTCTTGCAACAAGGCAAAAACAATCAATAAAAATAAATCATTTAAATAACCATAAACACGTATTACAATGCGCCGACATTACATCTCCTAATGATTTCGCTAACGAATCATTGAAAGTGGTCGGATCGCGTGCGCGTGCGCTTGTCCGGAGATCTAATCGTGCGTTAGTGTGTGTGAATCTTTGTGCCTGTGTGCGGAGTATGCGGCCGTGTTGTCAGGTTACAATGAGTCTACAGTTTTGCAAATTTATTCATCAAATTGTTACAGATGGAATTATTATTAAACAATTTATTTACTTTAGCCGTTTTAAATTTTTTTAGCGACAGCCGGTAGGTACATTTAACTCGTTGTTTTAATATTACAATTTATAAAAATGAGTGTGTTCTGTAATATCGTACCTTTTGAACGTATTATGTATAAAGATATGGTGGTATTGTGTTTGTTTGTGGGCGAAAATATCCTAAGGTAAAAAATATATATTCTTACACCGTAAGTGTAGTATTTCGCTTTAAATCCTGGCAACTCAGCAATGCGGCCGTAATAATATGAAAGTGTTGTACGGACCCCGCCCTAGCCTCGGGCGCTCGCTGTTCCATTTACATCTGCTCGGGTACTTTATTGAGCCTTCTGTAGAGAAGTGTGCTGGCGTCGATACCATTCCTCAAGGGCTAGCTTAATTATAGTGCACTAGAAAGGAACTGCCCTTAGTAACTGTCATCCTACCTATTAGTAGTAAACTTAATAGTGATTTTTTAGTACAATTAAGTTTATTTATGTAACATGATGTCAAACAAGCGATGTCTGTATTTTGGACATCAGCTATTATAAATATGGAAGGCTTTCTGCCTACCAATTCTACATTCCTCACTTATCTATCAATTTGAACAAAATTCTGTTATTAAAAATTAAGAGATTATAAAGCTTAGTAAGTTTTATAATATATCTCTGTGTGTGTGTGTGTGTGTGTGTGTAATTTTTTGTTATATTAATAAAGAAAAAAAAGAGATATAAGATAAGCTGATTTATTTTGTTCGAGATTATTCAGTTTCTGGATGTTTTTGTTGCCTAGGGGAGACTAGATAATATTAGCATCAATATATAATAGTGCCACGTTAGGAATGCACGTCCTAAAAGACGAAAAGCTCATTTAAGTGTGTACCACCTAAATAAGTTTCTTATACTGTCTTAAGCTTTCGCGTATAGTAAACAAAATAATAAATGTTTATTGAAACGAAAAAAAACTTATTACAAACATTAACTCAATACTAATATCACAGATTAAAATGCGTACACAATTTTTAGCATTAGTTCTCCGACGTTTCGGTGACTTTGCAGAGTTTGCAGTTACCGTCGTATTTTTTTAAAACGCCCTTAGTCGTATCACCTCAATCCCAAAGCACTCCCCTGACTCCAGCAGCAGTATTCTTGACGACGATATATCGAGTGACGTCCAGTTCCGTGATCATTTGGAAGAAAAGGATAAGTTGGCTTCTATAAAGCTCGCTGGCTCAACAGATCGCGGCTGTATTGACAAGTCAAGTCATTGCTTGCAACTTTATAAGGCGCAAGTTACGCCTCACATAGAATATTGCTCCCATCTTTAGGCGAGGACGTCGCAATACCAACTTCTTCCTCTGGACTGCATCCAAAGCTGGACCTTTAGAGTTTTCGTAGAGATGTGGCATTTCTTTATATTCCATGGCGCTTGTATCCCGGGAAGTGTTCTGATGAGTTCGGGCTTGTTCCTGTGGCTGATTTCCACCACCGTAAATATCTGAGGAACTCTAAATTTCATCCATACCACCGGGACGATTGAAAATCTTCCACAGCTCGACTCTGTTCTCATTTTCTGTCACGACCGACAAAACCGTGGAATGAACTTTCACTGGATTCATTTCCGGACCTGCCGTCCTTTAAAAAAAGAGCGTACACTCTTTTAAAGAGCCGGCATGCACTTCTGGGACCTCTAGTCTTGCAAATGTTCATGGATGTCGGCGTCACTTACCATCAGGTGAACCGTATGCTCATTTGCCTCTTGTTCAATAAAAAAAGATTTAGTCTTCCCATGACCATTTTGACTTTGATTTTGAGGCGAGTTCCACTCCAAAACAGATCTGCTTTAATGTCCAAATGTTCTGCAACGTGACTAACCCACTATTACTATGGGAACATAACATTATGGGCACGTGGATGATTCCGGATATCAAGTTATCATCGGTGGCTACCTCGGCGTATGACTGCCTTTATTTTTTGAGTTACGCTCGTCGTGATCTTGGGATAATTTACGCCGATGTATTGTTCGAATTTATAAGGCTATTATCAATAAGCGCCTATCTCACTAGTATGAAAGTAAATGAATTTATTATTTATTATAATATTTGGTTATGTCACTCTGAAATGATAGCATATCTGAAAGGTATTATTAATAAATATGTTGATGAACGGATTTACGAAAGGAAATATGCTTTTTGAAAGTGGTTATTTATTTTGTATTTACGTGAACTATTATGTATATAATTTTTAAGGTAATATTGGTATCGTGATGAATGTGGCCACAGCTATTTTATAATTCTTGCATTCATTAACTCGCAAATATGTTTTACTATGTCCCAAAGACGTAGTTGCTTCCTAGGAAAAATCATGTGTGTGTCATAACAACCATGAGATTTCGGAAGGCTGTACCATCGATCGAAAGCAATCTGCATTTAAGCGGCTCCCTCCAACCCTTTCTTAGTTCTTCAGGCAACCTTAAGAATGATTGTCCTAAATCGCATCGCTATTCAAAAGCAATCCAATATAATTGCTTTGACGAATGTGATAAGGATGATCGTACCTCTATTTTATGGTCAATGCTTCCCACTCCCACAAACACAAATACGCATACACTTATACGCTTAGCCACATGTATACACACACGTATTTCAAGGTCACTCAAGTATAATATTTTATATTATTTTAATATATTTTTTCTTTTTTTGTCTATTATATTATGAGATATTTTCTTGTATAAAAACCGCGCGTGGTTCAAATATGGAACTGGAGAGTTTTAAGTCTATCTACGGCGTCCTTCACTACTTATTGGAGAGAATTGGCGACATAATGTAATTATTTGATTCAAACATCTTTTTCATTATTGTTATTGAAATTGTTGTAAGCTTTTTTAACCTTTTCCCTGATTTGTATTAATATTAAAATAAAAACCTTGTGCAAAAGAGTCCAAGTGAGACACTATCATACCGGGATAATATTGCGGTATCAAGCTAGCCGGCAACCGCCCTATAAATTATAATCGTTCCGTCGGAGCATACTTACCTATAGTATCTGTCGTAGTACAATTTTCCAGACAACTTCCGACAGACGAGGTAAGCTATGAACTATGAGCCGAAATTAAGACGTTATTTTTAAATGGGACACTAAGATGCGTATCTTTAGTGAATACATACACCATCTTGAATGTATAGTGATTTGATAACTTCAATTGTTTTTTGGAAAGCGTTTTATTTTAATTCTTGTTAGTAGATAACAAACGTAGTTTAAACAAGTGGGAAATTACAATTGAAATTTATAGGTATTTTTATTTTTTTTCTTCATGACCTAAATTAAATAAATAATATGTAATGCTGATGGCTTTGCTCGAATGAGTACCTTAGTGCAACGCATTGGGGTTTGAAGTAATAGTTTAAACGATTGTTATAACATCCTGCCATCTTAACATCCGCTCAAGCGGCCATCGTTACGTACGTATACGTAAAAATTATGTTCCTATAATCCAACATAATATTATAACAATCAAAATGGTTGACCAAACCAAATTTCTGTTAGTAGATGTGATTAAGTAAATCCGATGAATAAGCTACCTTTCGCCTTTTCAGTTTACGTTTACTCATAAGGCAATCACAATTTGACTGTGCCGCCCGCACGTGCGTCTTAGGCTTTATATCCCATATATAAGACTGTTGCAAAATAACATGGTATTGATATTACTTGTACTATCACATTGCGTATTTGTCACTATTATTAAGTAAAATGACTCACTAGTCGGTTCATCGAATATTCAACCCAGATGGGATTTTGCTGACTGGATAATAATAAAGAGTTAATTAAGTGTTGTTTAAGCTTTCGTGGCTTCCATATTAGTCTTACCGTGACCACGGTAACTACCAAGTTACCAAAACAACGGAAAGAAAATAATACGAAAAATGACAAAATTATTTTAAAATTTAATAGTTGGGAAAATCAAGTTTACTGCCCACGTGTTCTGCGCACTCTTACATGTTACATGTTGGCAAGAGTCAAATGACATCCTGTAATTTACCTTTGATCCCAAAAATTAACTACTATGCATTGTGCATTTACTAGTTAGTTACTTACAGATGTAAAGTCGCTATATAATGCATGAATTTATATTGAATATTGCTAATGCTGACGCCATTGCAAATATTCGTATAATTTATAATAGCACAATCAGTTCCGGCTCATTTTTCATATCCGTTTCTTAGTCATAACCAAGTCGACTATTTCACAAATGGTTAATTCAATGAAGGATTCAAATCTCAAGGGCAGACTAATAGTTTAGATGAAATCAAACAATTGCAGATCGCACTTAAAGGGTAACATTGTTATGCCTAATTGTGGCACCCGTTACCGCCTGTAGGTGCCTTGGGCACCGTATTGTATCTCTATTTAAAATATGTATTATGTTAATAATTATACAGCATACAATCAGTGATTTCTTAGTCTGTAGTCATCTATGAGTAGCTTCAGATAAAAGCGATGGAATAATGCACTTCTAGTTAAGTTATTTTATTATCAAGGTTAAGTTGTTTTAGAAATTGGTCTTCCTGATGTATGTTTGTTTAAATTAAATAAATTGTTTATTATAATTATAACTTCATAAAAATTGTAACTCTAAAGGTGCAATTATAATAAAACGAGTATTATTATTATTATTTGTTGAAACGGAGATATTTTAATGGTGTTACCATGATAAGAAATCTAGAATCTGAAGATGATATCCCAGAGAAGTCGTTGGGAGCCTTTAAAAAACCTGATTCTGTTTGGTTTCGAAACCCAGTTAACCCTAACTAAGCATTAATTAGATGTAGAGCTTTACTTTAATACATTATTAACTAATTAGTGTGAGCCTATAGTAATTAATAAAACTCACGGACGGACATTGACAAATACGTTAATTGCTATATATGTATAAGACAATATCTGCCGTTGAAATCTTATGACATGTTATTAATTTACAAATAAAAATTGCAATATATAATAACCCAAGGTAACGCAGTAACCATTATCAATTTTCGACATGTATCAAGGAATTCAGTTGACACGTCAGTGCCGCTGTGTTTATAAAAAAAAACATTAAATGATCGTTTAAAATAGTTAAGGGCAAACAATTTGATATAGAATAAAATTAAAGAAACAAAACATAACTATAGTACATAACTACGAAGTACTATTACATGGTGGGATTCTCGATACTGAGTTTTATAAGAACGGATCTTCAGTGATAGATATCCGGGATATTGGAGTGCTATGCATTATTTTGGGAAAAGAGCACTGCATTTATGAGAGACCATAAATTTGTTGTCACGGGTCAGAGACAAAACACTCTCACGGAATATAGCTTATTACATGATACATGCATTTGGTTTTTTTTAACAAATCATCTGTTGTGGGCAAGCGTATCACAATTATTACGAATTAGTGAATTAATACAATAATGAAAGTAGCTACAAGTATAATCTTACACATACACTAACAATCTTGCAAATTAATCAACATCAGAAAAAAAAATAGTGAGCATATTTATCACATTGTCAGGGATACATTTGAAACTGTTCTTTAAGTGTCAGTCATGTTAAATGTCAATCCAATAATTTGCTTACAATTGGACGTATTTACACAAAAAGGATCCAACCCACAAAATGAGATATTAAAGTCAGAAGTTTAAGTTTTATTTGCACATTAGTTATTGTAACTTAAGTGTATATTATCAAAAAAGATTCAGGTGTATTGGCAGCTAGCAAATAAATGATTTGTTTGTTTGTTTGGTTTTAACTTGAAATATTATTTTGAGATCATTCTCTTTGAATGGATATTTCTCTATATGAATCCAAGGAGACTGAGTCGTTTTTGAGTAACTTAAAAACGTAAGGGCCATACATGTGGGATGGTAACGACCATCAATTAATATGTTTAATATGTATATATTGTTTATGGTATTTATACTAAAGGCTAATTTACACCCCAGAGGACAGTTTGGTATACTTAACTCATGTTTGTCCTCCTTGTGGGTTGGATCCTTTTTGCGTAAATACGTCCAATTCGCCTTTATTTCTCAAACAGTACAGTTTTAGCGCGAACAATACGCAACTTCAGTACTATTTCAAACGCAAGCGTGTCC
>PQWD01004023.1:0-17306 GCA_019425675.1 Leucinodes orbonalis
AATACCAAAATATCAAGTTTCCAATATGAAAAATATTAGCGGCAATTGGAATTATAACCGACCCTTATTATTCATCCAAAATGGGCTTTAAATAGAAATTTGCAACAGGAAAAAGAGGGTCCCAAGAGCGTGCCCTGCCGAACGCCACAAGTTCAAACGTCCAAATAAATACAAATGCGTATTGTTGGATTGTGGGAATTGATATTTATGTTGGAAAAAAGACGCCCCGCCGAGTCACATCTGCTTGCTTCAAAAAAATGGTGGGCCAACACGAACTCGACGGTTTTTTTGACGCCGAATGGCAATCGGGACGGAAATCATATGGATAAGTTGTGCACTAATGGTCCATGAATGTGACAAACATTTTATGACCTATGTGACATTTTGAAAGTTGAGTAATATTTTCTTCTCTTGAATCGATTTATTCAATATAATATTGTTAATGTGTGTTCTGGATTGTTTTATAGATTTCGGGTTTATTGAGTTTTTTAAGCATTTGTTTTAATTTCAATATGAAAATTCCGCTTGCAATTTAATTTTAACGCGCTAAAAGCAGATCCATTCGCAATAATATTTTGTATTATCTATTCTACTATTTATTATTTTCAGTTGCAATTATTTTCGTATCTAGTTAAAAAGTTCTAATATGTTCCGAATTATGTTCCACCAGTTATTTTTCAAAATCTTTCGTTGTTCGCTCCATACTATTATGGAATTCTCTTCCCGTATCTATTCAAAATTCTCACTCCTTACCTATTTTCAAATCTCGTGTTAATCATATTTCCTGTCTCTAATTCCCCGTAATACTTCATACTTGACACCGGAATTTTAAATTTCTCTTCTTTTTCTTTCTCTTCTTATAGTTTGATAGCACTTATGTGAATGTATGTATATAATATTTCATCCAAGGTATATGCGTAGATACTGTTATATGTATGTTTTGTGTATGTGTTTTGTAATTATATTTATTGTATTTTATTATTTTTATATAACTTAGGTTCTAACTTTTGCACAGCCAATTAATCATTATTAATAAAGTATCCTCTTCTGAAGGTTGTCTGGAAGAATTGCTTTTTAGTAATAAGACGCGCTTATTGTACACTTTTTGTTCTGTCCATGTTTTCCCTTGTAATATGTTTTATGTGCAATAAAAGTTTATTATTATTTTATTATTATTATTATGCATAGGCTCTTGGGATTCTTGGATTATGAATGTTATTCTATTACGTGAAATGTTACAAGCGAAACTTTGATTTTTACATGAAAACGCCTCAGCTTTTAGCAACGACGTGGAAGAGTAAAATTTTCGTTTCATTGGAAGTAGTTTTTATCCGGGTCCGGAATTTATAGTAAGATAAGATGATCAAACTTCTTTCCATAAACAAACTAATATCTACGATACTATTAGCTTACATATAAGGAGACATATGTGTCTATAATAAACAATATGCTATAGAGAGTATACGATTCGATGCATCTCATAACTGCTGCTATGTATGTTCATTAAAAAAAAACGTTATTTCCGTAAATTGAAGGTTTTCCAAAGATTCAGAGGTTATTATTATTAAATAACTTTAAAGATTTAAGTTTTATTTCATAATTTTTATTTACATTATTATATTCTTGTTAATGAAGAATACTTTACACCTACGTAATATTTTTAATGAAATGACTCGTCCTCCATCTGAGGACACTATTTATACAACCTTTGTGCATTATAGCAACCATTAAATCAACATTATTTTTGTCCACAGATTAAACCAGTCTCCGGCGAGTTATCAATGTGAGTAAATTATATTTTATTACCCCTTGTAGTGCATAAAATATCGGCCGTAAAGTACGAATGCAATTTCTTTAAGAAATATTGTCTATGATAATTCGGCCCCTGTTAAATGTCACTGGTCAGTTGTTTATGGTCGCTTTAAAAAAACAATTATTGGAATACTTGTTTGTTATAAAACTTAATGGGACAAGATTGAAATGGTTCCATTTTTGGCAAGAGGAGTGCAATAAAATTTATGAGTCACGGACACAATAAGTAATAAGAACACGTTAACATTTTAAAATTAGTAGATATTTAACCTACAAGTATATTTGGTAAAAGGGGAAAACAACTCAAATATATATGTATCACAATTATTGCAGACTAATATATCCACTGCTTTTTGTCTAATAAAAACGTTTTTTTAAAAAAATTAAGTAGCCTAAAGTTTTTCTTATTACATCAGCAATCTGATAAAAAAGTCCCGTCTAAATCGGTCCAGCTGTTTCCGAGATTACCCGGAACAAAAAGATAGACACAAATAATACCCGAGGATCGGAACCCTTGATGTAGTAGTCGACGTCTCGACCATTACACCACACGACTCGTCAAGTCAAATATCACAGTAACTTTTGCTAAAATACTTGGAATTCTGAGCTAACGGCGATAATTTTCACGTCTAATAAATGTTAATACCAAGTTCCACCTTCAAGAACTTAAGTTACTAAATCAAATTTAACTTCCAAATAATTCGACTCATTTCCATAGAGTATGTACTAGTATGACTAGACGCGTAATTTTAACTTCGTTTATTCATATTTCCAAGGTTCCAGAAACTTCTGTGTACTGTTCTTTATGAAGACTTTTGGCTAAGTCATTATTTGTACATTCGTAATTAGTCAATTGTGTTCTGAGTATTTTGTCTTAAAATTTCATGAATTTGGTCTATTCCTTATTTGAATTTCACTACTTCGGTTAAGGTATATGAAAAATCGTGAATTTTGTTTAAGAGGATTTTGGTTATCTAAGATGGAATGCCTTCTGGGCTAAGGCTTTCTATACCGACTTACATAGCGATATTGAGATTTCGTTTTTATTTTAATGGACTTAGCTATTTTCATTTTAAGTTTTCCTATATCAAGCATCAAAAATCATATCCTATCATAGGTATGCTATGAACTAATAAAAAATCAGATCAACGTTGTGATTTAAACAACCTTTCGCCTCTGCCGTGGTTAACTTGTAGTGACCTCAGGCTTAACGTGCCTTCCAAATCACGGAATTCTTTTTCTGATTAGACAGTTAGGTGATTCAACCTGCATACGAGTCCCCCGCAATAGTTAATTAATATTAATCAATACCTACAATCGGTACCTGACTTGATTCCGGGAACCGAACCCAGCGAATTGATCACAGCACCTCGTTACAACGCGGACACTTTCATTTGCATACAGATTAATTCTCGCAAAACTAATAGAGTGGGGCCCTTACTGATGGTTCTCACTCTTCAATTTATAGGTGAACGTTTACTACAACATTTAAATGACTTGTTTATCGTATCGGAACCAGTGCAATGCCTTGTGAAGGTATTTCTATTTTTTTCAGTAAAAAATCATTATGAATCATAGAAAATTTTAAATATTATAGGTAGATTCTAATATAACCTTATTGTCACGCGTATTTCAAGCTAATAAGGTATTTAGTAATATCACACAAACCCATATCCAGAATTCTTTAAAATACAAAGGTATTATAGAATTTAAAACATAACAAAAGAAATGCGATGCAATAGTTCACTTATATATATTTACCCAATAGAATCATGCATTTTCCTAATACAAATGTGATCGTTCTTGTATTATACTTCAAAGAAGAAGCAATTAGTCTACCGTCCCTTAAGAGGGATAGGTTAAAGTAAATATAGTGCAGGAGAAAGGGGGAATTATAGACCTTCGGTAATCTATAGGAATCGGGAATCTTCGGGAATTTATAGGTGGAGACTTATTATTAGCATTGTATTAAACTTAAGTTCTATTTTTGTAAATATTTATGCTGTTAGTCTTCTGAAAATAAATAAATAAAATAAATATTTATTTTCAGAAACATCTTACTATACAAAATATAAGCTGAGACCGTGGTACTAAGAACCACCTAACCCATTCGTGTTCGACACGATAAAAATAATTGTTTTTGTTTTCGACTTAAATTCGAGTTACCATATTAGTGGTAACAGCGCGTGTTCCCACCGTGTAGCAACCAATTCGCTATAATGTATCTATTACGCAGAACATACTTTGAAGCGCCGAATTTACGACACACAAGCTCACGAACCTGTTATTTGGTTTGTTTGTTAATGGCTGATGTTTGGAGTGATTTAAATTGTGAGGACTATCAAAACTGTAACGCGATTTAGTAGTTTAATGATGGCTGTTAAGGGACTAATTGCGGACGCACCCTGTTATGGATGGCTCTCTTAAAGTGTTGAAGTTTTATAGCTTCAGATTTCTAACTGTAATAAACTGCTAAGAAGGCTTGCATCATGTCTATACCAAAAGTTATTGCAGTGTAAAAACGCCCCTTCGGGTGAGTGATCCCCTGATAAAAAAATATATATCATCATCATCAGCTCATTAAACGTCCTCACCAAGGGGCACGAGCCAACCCGTATAGGGTGATTAGGCCTTAGTCGTCCACGCGGGCCCAGTGCGGATTGGACGACTTCATACACAACCTTCGAATCTCTTCGCAGGCGTGCATGAAGGTTTCCTCACGATGTTTTCCTTCACCGTAAGAGCGTCGGATAACGTACATATATTTTCGAAAATTCGAAAACACATTGGTACGTGTCGGGATTTGAACCTCAGCCCTCCTGGTAGGAAGGCGACAGTCCTCACCATTGAGCCATCGACGCTCAAAGTATATATCTGGAATAGTAAAATTCGCACAAAGTGGCTTTCGCGTGTTATCGTAATGAACCAATAATAAAAATGCAATAATCACTTTTTACTACCAATACAACAAACCAGAACTTATAACTTATAGAAATATACAGTTTGGTTTAGAGATTTATTTAAACAAAACATTATAACACCCAAATAAAATAAGCCAATTACTATACATTTAGTCCAGACATTGTCCCAATTGATCCCTTACGAAACAAGTAATAAAATACCCTATAAAACACTTTATTTGTAGATAAAACCTTAACCACAGATAATAAAAATCAGCCCTTAGCACTAGCTGCACAATGAGCCAGTGAAGGGATAAACAAATCGTATTTCCGACGGTCGATTTAGTAACCATGGCACAATAGCAAACATGTTAATGACGCAGGGTTGCCAAAATTAAATTTGATTAAACTTAATAGAATAAACTTGGTGTGGTCTACTTAAAGTGCCGAGTAGAAGCTTAAGCTAGCTAGTACTCTGTAGTTCTTTCTTGAGATCACGAGAATAGATAGAAGCCATCAGACTGTGTATTTTCTCTCTCTCACCTATTGCAGTAAACTGTTGGATATAGGTGCTTACAAATACCAAAAATTCAAGGTTCCAACACAATAGTAAATTTTCATAAACAATGTAAGACTAGTCACAAATAAACTTCTTACAAATTAAATATAACCGTTCCCACTGAAAGGAAGTCCACTCGAAGTCGAGAGATTATTAATTAAAAATAACAAAACCAAGAATTATAGTTGTCTGAGTTCATTATCTTAACAAGAGTGAAGACTTTAAATTTACCGACTCAAAAAAATATGCGTTAATTTTATATGTAAAATCGCAGATTATTGTCTACCATAGAGGCACTTTATGTTATGGCAATAAATTATTATTAAAAAGATCATAATGGTATGGAATTTTATGATATTTTTACAGCCCTATAGAGAAGGGGTGTGCGCGCGCGCAGCCGCGGCCGTGACGAATGCCTTTTGTGACAACAAAAACAAACACCAGCAATGGGAGGACATTTTGTCTCGGCTCGCGCGCAAGAATAATATGAATTATTTTACCTATTACAAATATGCGGTGTTACTACGAAGTCACAAATGGACGTCTTACGAAGCTTTGACTGTAATGATAAATCAAAAAAGGGCATTCCATTTAGTAAAACACTTAGCACTGATGGTAAGTTCAGATTAAGCTTAACCAATTTAATGTTATATTTATAGACAATTTTCGCTATCTACCAACGGCCTTTCGCAAGTCGTCGGTCCATCAGGCCGGAGAGCATCTTCCGCTACCCTTGTCGCTGTCTCTTCTTCAACTTGCAGATCTAGCGAGTAATGGCACTAACTTAAGTTCTCTTACGATTAATATAATTCCTAAAAAGTAAGAACAATTTTTAAAGTTTTTATCTGTCTGTCTGTTTATTCCGGGTAATCTTTGGAATAAGTATAAAAGAGTTTTAATGATAAAACCGAGAGTACCACCGCGAGATGACGATCGGTTCCCGGGCGTGTGACCCGCCAGCGACGGTTGGATGCACAAATAGTGCATCGATGCACCACCCACGCCATGACACGTCTTTTCCCTGTCATTCTGTTATTTTACCAGCCAGGTGTGACCACAAGATAGGCGGAACACGTGGACACATATTTGGTAAAGTACTGAATGGTAAATGGTGTTTTAAATATGTATTAGCTTTACAAAAATGTCAAAGGAACGTATCCCAACTTATACCTTTTAGGAATCCAAAGACTTGAATTTCCGCAAAATTACTTTAAAGTGCCTTAAAAAACTCGATACTTGATACTTCCAAAATATCCGTATTAAATACCTTCGAATGAATACTTTTTGAATTTGAAAGTTTGTTTTTGTCTATTTCTAGTGATTTAGGGAAATTCATTATTCAGCTATTATAAATTTAAGTATTATTAGGCGGTGTACCTAGTGGGATTGAGCCACATTTCAAAGGAAATCCTCATAGTAAACCTTATGTATTTCTTGTGGCAGTTTATAGAATACAAAATCTACTCTTATATTAGAAAGAGGAAGGCAGTCTTCGCGTAACTGATTGAACGCAGCGCCGATTCTACCAAAAGTTAGGGCTACAATTTTTTCATTAAATAAACGTGTAAACTGTTATTGTCTGACAACTGACATGTAACAAACTTTATAAATATAAATATATACAATAAATTCCAAATGCGAACTCTAATGAATATTTCAAAAAAATAAATCAGGACGCCGTCCCTGGAATATAAAACTCATGGCGACTGCAGTCGTTAGCAAGCCGTGACCAAATGTAAATATGATGGTATTTTGTTTACAACAGAATGTATCAATGGAGTGGGCATGTTCCTTAACCAAATACTTGTAAGACCTCTTCATTCGAGACGAGGCTGGGTGCGGGTGTGGTCGGCTTGGTAATAATAGGAATATAAACGAGCACATATTAATACTAAAGTTACGATAATTAGGGTTGACAATGTTGCAAGAACTGAGTATTTTCTTATGACTAAACGTTACTTTCGATTATTAATTTAAAATTTTTTCATTCACACAGCGTCAATTACATATCTATAACCCGCTGACTATTCAGAACATTATTGGAGTATTGCGAGAGCGACCTCAATAGCAGCCAGCACGAGCCGCAGCGTCAGCACATCGTGACCGGGGTGACGTCGGAGCCGGAGCCTTCATTTTCCACCAATTGCCCAATATTGTCATTCTAATTTGTTCACACTTCGAACTTAGTCTTATTCATTAATTATAGTTTAATTTTATTGTAATTATAATTTTAGTTATTACATTAGTTTACAAAGTAATTTCGTTTTTTTGGATCCTCCGGCCGCAGCCTACGTAATTCGCCATGTCATTGAAACAAAACAAATATTAATAATACCAAAATAAGAACGCTATTTTTATGTCATACCAAACAGGTCAAACGGGCAATATTTCATCAAACGTATAAAATATCAAAACGACAAGCGGAATAAATCACGCTGTTTCAATTACAAATTCAAACATCGAATTCTTGAAACAGGTTGCAGCGAGGCATGGTGCGGTGAAACGGTATAAGAAATATTGATTTTAAATCCACAAAAATAAATATTTGGTTATTTAGTATTGAAATTAGCTGGTCAGTTTTAATAACAAATTAACAAAATTATATTATTTATTTATGTGATACCTATTGATTAGTTTACTAGTTTTAAGAACTTAATGAAAATCACCATGATCTTTGAATAATGAGTTCATGATAATTGTACAGCCATCTTAAACTTTGATGACTTGTGAGGCTAAACCCAAAAAATCTAACTAACACTTAAGCTTTTCGCTTTTTAATTTTTAATACTATATAGGTAGCATGAATACATTTTTAAGTTGCATTTATGACCAAGCAGAAACCTCTCCTTCTCATTTGTGTCATAGATTTGAAAATGAAAATGAAAAGTGTTTATTCAGTTTAGGTCCTTACAGAACACTTATGAATGTCAAATGAAGCTACCACTGGTTCGGAGGTAGTTTTCTACTAAGAAGAAACCAGCAACAAACTCAGTAGTCACTCTTTTTGTGTTTAGTACAGAATCATTTGTAATCAAAATAATTATATAAAGCAAATTATATTCACAATTTTTATCATATTAAGTATTGGTAAAAATATAATAATCTACAAAAGTACTATTAAGCAGTTAAGTATTATATACATTTAAATAGATGATAACAAAAAAAACAAAGTAGTGCAGGCGTGGAGATCAACATGTCCAGTTTCAAGCCGTATAAAATTTATTATTTTATTCACCAAAATAATTTAATTTTCTGATAACTCGTCTAGCATAGCGCCATGCATGCGGTTTGACGTTCCAGAAGTATTACCATCGAGTTGTAATTTTTCAACATCTAAGTAAATTTAATGAGGCAAGCGATGGCCTTTATCTTCTATGTCAGCTATAAAAATATAACATCCGTCAAATTTATCAAGCACGTCGTAAAATAAACGTTATCGTTAAGCGTGGTAACCATATGGGCGTTTGAGTCAAAACTCACGGCCTGCCACCAACGAGGCGACGTAACGATGCTGCCAATAACTATATTTTATAATTTTAATATAGATTAGAATCTGCATGCATAATGTCCCGTAAAAACATGGAGGTGAGCCGCGAGCTTGCCTCCGTGCCCACGCGCAACCATTGTCCCCAACAGTCATGGTTGCCACCTTGCAAACTTACAAATCTACCATGCAGATAAAAACAACTTTATACTTCACATAATAAAGTTCCCAATAATCGCATTAACAACTTGGGTAAGTAACCACACAACAAAATTGACCCCGTCAATTCCAGTCTTGGATTTTCGCCTTTATCCAAAACACTTTAAAGGGTACGCAAGTTGTAAATAAGCTATGGTAAGTAATGTAAACTAAAACGAACAGACGCCATTCACGTCCTGTCGGAGAACATAAACATTGCGTTAAATAAATCATTTGGGTGCATGTTTTGTGACGTCTGTATTTTTAGAGTCGGGTCGTGGACTTGTCATAGTTTGTTTTATGCGTTAGTAAAAATGTGTTCATTACCACCACCTTTATGGGAAGCTGCTGGATGCAGTTGAGGTCATTATATATATTAGTTGTATCTCTAAAGCTGTAGTCGATGTCAGCAAATGTTTTATATATATTTTGGTTGTCGAGACTATAATAGTATATTTTTCAGAACGTTGTTTAAACCAAAGTAATGGGAATACTATTTTCAGTAACCTAAACGTTTGTAGGTTTTTGCAGTTTGTTCACAATTGAATAGGACTTTATCTCTCTTGTCACTAAAAGTTTGAAATAAATAAAACTTAAATAATAATTATTGTGTTTTGTTTTACTTAACTGGTTATGATTGTACGAAAATCACCTTACCTACACTTGTAAAAGAAATTGGAGCTTCAAGATATGACTTTAATATAATTTGGATTTCTGAAAATATGAATTATAAGATGTTCCAATATTTATTATCTTTGCTTAACAACATTAACTGTGTTCCATTATTAGAAGTATTTTTTACCTTACTACTTACATGCATTTCATTTACCTGCATCTTTCATTACAATCGGGTGAGACTGCAGCTAAAGCCTCACCTGTTGAATATTTTATATAATTCAAAACTGTACTTTTCTTGTTTCAAGCAAAACTTTAGTGCCTTAGGCTGGCACATTTCTTAAAGATTTTAAATCCCAGCACAGATGTTATATGATCTTGTCATCAAAACGCTGATCTATAGACGATAACCATAAAATGTACATAGAGTAATTGATCGATTATCTATAGGTAGTAATTTGATACCGTTAGTTTTGCATTATTAAGGATCGCACGTATGGCGCTTAATATTACACATACGTCCATAGTCAGGTTGCGATTTACCGCAACAAACATGCAGAAGGCAATAATTAAAATTTACACAACGTGTTTATGTGCGGACATCGCGACACTTGCCTGTAATTTACTACCTCATAACAAACTTTTAGTAGCGAGTGCGAACTTGCGAAAACTGACATACTGACTAACGTCTCTCGCGGTCTATCACCACCTTTTAACATCTAATTGGCAGTGACGCTAATAACTTGCGTGATTAACTCCGCTCCCGTCTGCACGCGATATAAATAGTGCACGCCTGCATAAACGTAAAACGAGCTTACACAAACCAACCGCAGCGCGCACCATACAGCACCGTTTTTTGTCCGCCCTCAGATTCTACCTTTTTTCCGATTTTTTTTTCGTGCGGCAGCACTGTTTTTTGGCGCGCTCTGCACGACAAGCAAAATGGCGGGCGTTAGATGGCGACAATCGATAGTGAATGCAAAACCGGATTGATAGTGCTGGGTAGTGTGTCTCTGGAGACATTTATTGCCGTCCGGGGTCGTAAGTTATGGTAGGCGAACAGTCGCAGAAAGTTCGACTTGAAACTACTTTATTGGCTCCACTCCAGGGCTGTAAAGGAAGTAGCGAGACGTATCTCTCGTGGTATTAATTCATTCATTGCTCAGCTGAAAAACATCATATTTCTCCTATAATAGCATACGGCACTGCCAGAGCGAAGATAATTTTCTGACGTAGAATGCGCAACTAGCTGATGCTGGAATGAGCAGACCGGCGTATAAAATTAGCATTTTAAGCATTTTTATTTCTTGTAATACAAAATTTATGGTCGTATAATACAGTTGTCTACTGTTTTAGCTATCGATGCGGGTTTAAGGATAAGAATTTCTGTAGTTTATAAAGCAGAGCTATATATGAGTCAGTAATCATAAAATGTATTTCTGACATATTTTGTAAAATTATTATACTAGATTAGAGTAATTTCACAATATTTTTTATAAAATTGTTATCATCCTCATAGTCCTCATATAACCAATTATGCCTATACTTACAAACTTACCACAGGTTTACTCTTCGTTTCGTATCAAATATTTCTTGATTTACCCATCAGTAATGTCTACGTATATGATACCTAACAGCAGGTGATTCACAAATGCGACCACAAAGGACAGAAATGGCGTCCGTGATATAAAAAAATCTTGAGAATTCAAAGATATTTGACTTCACGGAAATGCTCCAGCCATTAGTCAATGTTTCCATCACTTTAGCACCGAATGGCCAATGTTTGACAACTTTATCAATAGAACCTCGAACAATTACCGAAGCTGCTCCGAAATAAAAGCATTTCTAAGTAAATTTGCAAAAAAACATTGGTCCGTAAACATCCGCAGGATCGGACGCGGGGGGTCCTTTAGGGTTCAGTTAGTAAAGAACGAGAACCATTTACTAGTTAAGCAACATAAATTACATTTAATAATTATATTAATACATCTTTAACGATAAGCGTTAAAAAAAACATTGAAAAAAAAATGTTTTATAATAAAAAATAAAAACATACATCTATATAAAGCTATAACGTACAAAAAACTTCATACGATAATTTTCTAACTAAAGTTTTGGGTTATTACGTATTTATTTATTGGGAAGACCAACAGCTCTAAAACAGTAGAAAGATGACAATAAAATCACTTAGCCAATAATAGGTCGACACTAATAGAATTAATTATGGTTTTGGTTCACAGAATATGTAAGTTTCTAGTAAAATAATAACAATTTATCAATTTTATTTTATGACACTGATTGCAAACGCTGATTGATGATTAAAATTGGTAAAATCGAACAAGATAAAAATAAATTCTATTTTTATTTTCATAAGGAACCCATGAAATGAAAAAACATATTGCGCTTGCCGTGTTTTTTATTTACACCATCCCAGAGGAAGATTTATAGACAGTGACAAAGTCAATTTCACAGCAGAGATACGGCACGGACTGTTGGCTTTATGATGGAATTCGCCACGGGCCCCGGATTGTTCTTGAATAAACATTTTACCTGCCAATTGTGATCGGCTATTTCCGTAGACATTCAACAATTCAATTTCTTTAAGATTTCACTTGCTGTTTTGCGTAACATTTGGAGCCGTGACTAAATTTTATGGATATGCTTATTCTTTGCTTCTCTTCAAGTAGTTTTGAATAATTTTACAGATATTAGTTATAAAGTGGTGCGAGACTATTTAGTGTATACGGTGCTTTATTGTTACAGGATTCCTAAGTTCGTTATGAAATTAACACAATCATTGTTTTAGTACATTTTCGCTGAGCTTCAGCCTGTTGCCACCTACTGTTCGAATGTCTCCAGTTTATGACAGATAACATGGTCTTGGGAATATTAGTGATTAAAGCCTTTTACCTTTTGAGACTACAGTCAATGCATTATATACTTAAGGCATCTGGTTAATTATCACTTGTTTTATTATTATTGTTAACTTGACCACTATCTATATATAAGATACGTTTGACAGTATAAAAGTTGCTAAGTGATATAGGAATGATTATTAAAATATTCAGTATTAATTTTACTTAGATCACCGTAGATTTCTTCCAAAAATATGCCGGAATCCATAGATTGTAAAACCTATGCCGGAATCTGTATATTATGCAGAACAGTTACCTCATAGTAATATAGTCATTATTGACAGCGCGAATTATGCAAAATCAAGTATCGTTATGCTAATACAAATCGATAGAATATGTTGTAATATCTGGGGGCACGGCAGTGCCCCCGCCAAGTCGAGCGCGAAGCAAACACTGCCGTAC
The DNA here is from genome assembly GCA_019425675.1 of Leucinodes orbonalis. NCBI lineage: Eukaryota > Metazoa > Arthropoda > Insecta > Lepidoptera > Crambidae > Leucinodes > Leucinodes orbonalis. The sequence goes on from PQWD01004023.1 coordinate 12,886, forward strand.
CATCCTTTACAGGATCCATTCGCCGCATTTTGGCCCCGATTTGAGAACCTTTGGATAATACCAGAGCGCTGAAATTTTCGTCATCTAGTAAGATATAATAACTTACTTTAAATCCAAAATTTCAAGTCTGTAGGTCATTTAGTTCCGACGTTAAGCGAAAGCAAAGTTTCGCATTTTCGACAGACACTCACTCACTCACTCATGATCATCAAAATAGAACTAGTACTTCCCATTAACTCACAGAGCTGAAATTTGGTACAGAGTCAGGGTTTAATGGTTACATAAAGGGAAAACTATAATAACTTGGATAATCGAAGATCTGGAGTACCTGGTGACCCTGCTTAGATAACAAAAGAGCCCAGCCAAACTATAAGAGATTGACATACCGCCTTTAAACAATATATATTTAACATGGTGGGCCGCTTCATCCGATGTCAAAAATCGGGGGACACGGTAGTGCCCCCGCCAAGTCGAGCGCGCTAGACCAATACAAACAGACATGTTGGTGCACACAAATATTTGTAGGTACTGCCCGGGGATCGAACCCGGAACCCTTGGTGTAGTAGCCGACGTTTCAACCATTACACCCAATGGGTCGTCTAATATTCCTTTCAAGTTTTTACAAAAAGAAGTAAAATCCCAAAAACATTCTGTAAAATCTAGCCAAGTCTCGATGGAGCTGCTTGATTATCTCTAAAAAGTAATGAAATCAAGACAAAGACGTGCCAAGTCTAAGGTTCCTTACTGCAATTAATTAATTATTATGGTTAATGTTGTGTGACTTTGAACTTCGTTGCTATATGTTTAAGTAGTCATATGAAATGATTCTTAAATTTAAAATTAATCTTTCTTTTATATTCATTCTAGGTAAATAGGCAACTCGATTTACTGGATAACTGGATTCGAATGAAATACCTTTTACTTTGTGTCTCAAAATAAGTCATTTTGCTTTGCAAAACATCGGGTTCAAGACAAGTTTCGGTGATCCTTGGCATATGGCTGTTACTGACTATAATAGCGTTTCATTAGTAAAAAATGGAGCAATTGGGAGAATGTTAAGGGAGTTTCATTATTGCCCAGTGTAGCTGCGACTACATCTATTTAATCTGCGATTAACATTTCCATCCGAAAAAAAAGTCTAAATGGAAACAAAGCCAAGCTGTGCAACCTCTTAGTAGCTAATGTCATCTAAAGTACTGAGCCGTTCAATTTATCTTATAGATCCCCAAATTTTTTTAAAGTCTTCTCTTCAACCTTCTTCAACTTTATAAGTCTTAGTATCTAGTAAATAATCTGGCTGTTTTATTATTTTAGGAAAGGAATAATGTTAAAATCAAGAATGTTCCTTACAAGAAAAAATATTATTAAGAGGTAGCAACAATTTTCATAGTGATGGTTCGATAGTTTGTAAAATTATTGCATGACTTTGATTCTTCAACCTATTATCGTCCGTAGCGTCGAATCTTTGTTTATTTTTGGAAAAAAAGATATTTATGACCTAATTAGACTCCATTAATACATTTCAAAATTCAACGCATTCTTTAAAACAACACAAAACAGCTGTAATCTTTCCAGTCGGACTGCATAATCCGTCCACGCCACGTTGCAAGACATCGGACTATTTGTAATTAATATGTCAGTAACAGAAACTCCGGGAGACGCATTCGAGGAAGGCACCGCGACTAAACTAATATGGCCGCGGCAAATGTCTCACGTTCACGCTACTGTTTCGGGGAAATTTTACTTTTTTCACCTTTTTCCAACGTTCTGTGCGTCGTTTTAAACGCCTAGAGTTCGTTTTTGGTAACTTATTCAGCGTCTTCACGTTTGTGACATAACTAGGAATTTGGCACGAGTTGTTTTTTTTTTAATATTGAATCTGAATCGCCGAATGCTGTCCCTTTTCAATGGATTGTTTGACGTCACTAATTTTCTATGCGTGTGTGTTTCCCGCGAGCAATCAAAACTTCATTTTGATTGCCCGCAGGAAACACTCATTATATAACTACATTTTAATCTTTTTAATTAAAGGTAATTAAAAGTAAGAGAGGTTTTTTAAAAATATTAATAATGGACCAGTTATTAGCTTGATATTAGATTAAGCATAATAAAAGAACAAGAATGCAAACTATTATGACTACTGAATTCAAATATCTGACAAATACGAAAAAACAAGTTGAAATGTCTCCTCGCACCGGCCGAAGCGTTCTGCTGTCCAATTAAAGACAAACGAAACATTACAGCATTCATTTGGGCTCTATCGATCTCTCATTTAAGTATTGGACACGACTTCGTGACAGATTCAATCGGCTTCAAGAGCTCACTCCGTAATTGGGAGCCGCGGCTAATTCACATCGAAAGCCTGAGGGTTTTGTGTTTTAAAAATACAAATATCTGTCTGTGATCTAGAACTGGGCTACCTGGGTTGGATTTATTGTAGTGTTCGTAAAATCCTGTTGCTAAAACTGGTTTCATTTTAAAGAGTTGTCGTGAAATATTTGTTGGAACGTCGGTGGCTCATTGGTTGCCTTCCGATCTTGAGGGTGCAAGGTCAAATCTTGCCACGTACCAATACCTTTTCGAAATTATATGTACGTTTATACGACTCTCTTACGCTGAAGGAAAACATCTTGAAGAAACCTGCACGTCTACGAATAAATTCAAAGGTTGTGCGTGAAGTCGGCCAATCCGCACTGGGACCGCGTGGACCACTGAGGCCTATATTCCCTATACGGGAAAGCATGTGCCCCTTGGTGAGGACGTTTAATAAGCTGGTGATGATAGTGACTGGCCAGTAGCCAAATAATAACGACTGTCTCTGAAGATTGACTTGATAAGAAGAAGACGAGTCTAATGTAACATTTTATTCTGAGAATGTTTGGACACATCGATATTTTTCGGACACTTATTCGATGACAATCTAATGCATTGGTTACTTAACTAGCGTTTTTTTTTGCAACCGACCGCGACACAAGAAACTAATCAGATGTAAAGATGAATAAGACAAAATTGAGAAATTACAAATTTGCACTTAATTCTTTTCCTAATTCTATAAAATTAACCACGAATTAAATTTGACAGTGTTCTCTGATTGGAATTCTTCGTATATATATTACTAGGTGGTAGACTCGATACTGAGTCTTCTAAGTAGGTACCGCCGCAGAGATATCGTCCCGTGAAACAGAAGTGTTATGCACTTTTGTGTTTTGGGATGAGGGCACTGTAGCTAGTAAAATTGGCGGGTATAAGAAACCTAACATCTGTTGTCTCTGGTGTCGGGCGCAGTGCTGTATTGACGGAGAATAATAACTGTCTATCAATTGTTGGTCTCCTTCAATGCCACTCTGTCGGGCGTATCACTTACCATCAGGTGAACATTTTTACTGTTCTGAAAACTTTAATATAAAAAAATCAGCTATTGGTACCTGTTTAAGTTTGAGAATGCCCTGGCAAACATCCGGTTAGCAGCAAGTGGCGCCACCGTTCCTCAGCAAGACGATGTCAGTATCACCGCATCTCATCGCTAGATGGATGGGGACACCGGAGCATCCCAAAATAAACACCACATTAATCACACTGTAGAGTGGGCCAAGATTCTGATCACATAACTCGAGGAGCAATTTGATTAATGATAATCGAACAGCATGAAAACTGTCCCCGTCGAGTTTAGTATTTGGAAAACACTCTCAAAGATTTTGAACTAAGATGTGCAAGAATAAATGAAGTGTCATATATAAAAAATGCAAAGAAGTAATTTACAACCTGAAAAGTGTTGTCCTTTAATGTCTGTGTGTAGGTAAATATAATTATAAGGTTTTACAAAAATGGGAAAATACTGATTAAAGTAACATAAATACGCTTCTTGTGTGCTTGGGAATGTGTCATTACAATAATTTGACAGTAAGTTACAAAAAGGCTTAAAAAATCAAATTAAGCTAAATGGATTTATTTCCAGTAATCGGAGATTTTGATCACTAACTCATTTAGTAATTTATTAAACACCCTTTGTTACTGTGTGTGTGGTTTCATACTAGCATGTGTGTGGTATTTGTTTTTGATTCATACTGAAAAAGCGTTATAATTTATCTCCATCCCAAAGACGTTTCGTAGGTTGAAAGTATATTTTTATACAAACAATATCTCTACATAACACCGCTAGCAATCATTCGGCGCCATTCCGATAACAACATCTGCCAAATCCGCGTTAAATTCAATAATCAGCATCTAAACGACACTTTTAACATTTGAAAAAGCTTTGGCATTATTGGGCGATAACATTCCAACACCCATAATGTGATAACACAATGCGTAGGCGCTCCTCAAAACTGGGCAGAAATGCCAATATAAATTCAAATACGGCACTTTAATAATGCAAACGGAATCAGTTTGACGTTGGCTGACCGGTGATATCTTTTTCCTCG
>PQWD01004024.1:0-51695 GCA_019425675.1 Leucinodes orbonalis
AAAATAAGGACTCTTGTACTTCTTCGACACAGCATCTGTCATGGTCAGGAGTATCTTTACCACCGATGAGCGAAATGACCGTCCCGTTACTAAATAACCTAAAAAAGGGATTCGTTACTATCAAGTTAACCGTATGGTTGTTTTGCTAACCTATGAAACAAAAAAAAATCACAAAGATTTGTGACTGAAAACTATATATCGGGCAAGACCACACACGATTGGTTGATAGCTAAATAATATGTTATTATAACATAAAAAAAATGTTATAATTATGTAAGCGCATAGAAACAGAACAGTAAACATGTTTTCGTTGCAATAAACTAGGGTGACCATGAACAGTGAAAATGCAATAACACATATCAAGGTTTTTACAAGATTAGATTACAATAATACCAAATTAGATTAGAGAATAGGAAGATTTTCGAAGTCCTTGATTCGATAAAAACAATGCATTATTTTAACAAACAATATATTATCAAATGTACTGTTTCAATGTTTTTGTCGATAGGTGCACAGTCATTTGTTTTTAAGTCAAAAACACTTTTTAGGTATTTTATTTATTAATCAAGTCGAGTCAGATTTAACCAAGTATTTTGCATCCTTGTTTCACGTATTCAAATGTTTTTGACATAAATTCTCTAAGTAAGATAAGTATAATAACCTACATAGCTTGACGATTAAGCGAAGTTGAAGTGGCAGAGGGCCGGTCACGTATATCATAGAATCGATGATCGTTGGAGCAGACGAGTTCTGGAGTGGAGAACACGTCTTTGCAAGTGAAGCGTAGAATGCCCTCCGGCTCGATGACTTGGGATAAAACGGTGGCCGGATAAGGCTGGATGAGTAAAGCGGAACACCGGGATATCTGGCAAAATCCTGTAAGTATATGGGACCTTTAAAACATTAAGAGGATTTTCCAGAAAATTCTTGAATAAGCAGCAAGTAAATAAATATTTTACAGATAAATGAAGACATTGGACGAAGGGGATATGAAACAAATAATAAATATGGAGAAAATCGACCATAAAGTTTTGACACATAATGTTTCACATAATAATATATCTATTTGCAACTCAGCATAATCACAATTCTAAAAACAAATATGGACGATTACTATTCCCCTATTTTAAATAAAATGGTGTATTCTGTAAATAGGTTAAGTGTGTTAGTAACACTAGGTAATAAGTTATTTTAATATAATAGTAACACCTTTTGGATTACTGGTCCGAAATAAACAAAAAATATTATCATTATTATAAAGCAGTGTAAAAGAGCGTCGGTGGCTCAATGGTGTGGACTGTTGCCCTCCTACCGGGAGGGCTGAGGTTCAAATCCCGCCACGTATCAATGTGTTTTCGAATTTTTGAAATTATATGTATCCGACGCTCTTACGGTGAAGGAAAACATCGTGAGGAAACCTTCACGAACGCCTGCGAAGAGATTCAAAGGTTGTGTGTGAACTCGTCCAATCCGCACTGGGCCCGCGTGGACGACTAAGGCCTAATCACCCTATACGGGTAGGCTCGTGCCCCTCGGTAGGGACGTTTAATGAGCTGATGATAAAAAGCAGTGATTAGTTGAATTTGGTTAAGTTTATGAATGAAATTACAATAAATGTTTTATCCGAAAATAGCTACATACACCAAAGCCATTAACTAAGGGCCTCTTGAATAGACTCAAGGTTGCTCAGCGTGCTATGAGAGGGATATGTTAGGTGTCTCCCTACGCGATAAAATCCGAAACGACGATATCCGTAGGAGAACTAGGGTGACCGACATAACCCAGAGGATTAGCAAGTTGAAGTGGCAGAGGGCAGGGCACATAGTGCGTAGAACCCATGGCCAAATGGGGCGGAAAGATTCTCGAGTGGCGTCCACGTAACGGAAAGCGAAGCGTAGGCCGTCCCCTAACCAGATGGACGGATGATCTGGTTAAGGTGGCGGGTAGCAGATGGATGTCAACTGCAAGGGATCGGTCCGCGTGGAAATCATTAGGGGAGGCATTCGTTCAGCAGTGGACATAATTAGGCTGTAATGATGATGATGATGACCAAAGCCATTACACAGACAACTTAAACGACTTTGTTATTTGGTTACCATTACGTATGTTTATGATTAAATTAAACAATAAAATTTCTAGGTAACTTATGTATGATTAACAAAACATTTTATTTACACAACTGTGTTTACTAAAGAATGAGTAATTTTAGTTAGTTTTTATCAAAGTCCTGAAAAATAACAACATATACCCACCCGAGTTTAGACTTTCAACAAGCTTATTTTATGCGGTCGAGGCTCCCTTGTTCTGTTGGCATAAGATCTATTTTGTCGTAACCGTTTGTCGTTTATAGCAGCAAGGTCAACATACGTGTTACAGAGTATTTTCGTGTTCTTGCTATAGACGGTAGGTCGGTATCATAGGTATGCTACAAGTGCTGGAAAGGTCGTTGGTCTAACGATAAACAACACCATATATCACAGAAAACTGTTTTTAAGTATCTATTTTTTTAGGGAGTGGCGTTTTAGAAGATGTTTACTATTAGTGTTGGGAATTTACTGGCTGGGCTTTTAATAAGGGCAGTTTAAGAGTCGAAATAGTCCAAATAACGCGCACTACACACGTTAATACCAGGACTCGGAAACCAGTTAAATTTCCAAACCGTAATCATTTACTTGCCGCCAAACCTCTACATTTTGATTTACCTCCCAAAACCTTTATTATGAACTGGTTTTTCAGTAGACCATTTTGAGCAAGTTCTTAAATTAGTTCTTTAATGAAAAAAAGCGGTTTAATACAAGCGATTTAAGAAAATCCTTTATTTCTACTGCCTAGCTGAAAAAGAAGCGCAGAGCGACCACCAACCAGATGGGCTGATGACCTGGTAAAGGTGACGAGTAGCCAACGAATAAAAACTGATAGAGATGGTCTAGGTGATTAATTCACTTTTCCCATCACTCTTGGGCATTTCGAATAATCACCGGTCCTTATTAATAATGCCCAGTTAATAAAAAAAAAACATTAATTTAAAAATTTCCTACCGTGTGGGGCTCCGGGCACACGCACTTGTGCTTGGACCCAGTGCTGCAGAAGGAGGCTGTCCAGCTTGACACTGAGCACGTTCAGTCAATCACATTGCCCGTAACAGATACGCGTGGAAGTCATTAGGGGAGGATTTTGTTCAGCAGTGGACATATTGAGTTGTAATTATATTGGTCAGTATAAGGGGGCTACAAACCGTAGCCCGCCAAAAGCTTCATCAGTGAGAATCGTCAAGGAAGGCTTAGTTCAGTAATCGTCATCATCATTACTGCCTAATAGGTCCACTGCTGAACAAAGGCCTCCACTAATGAATTCCACTTGGACCAATCCCTAGCAGTTGACATCCCGCCAGCTTAAACAGGTCATCTGTCCATGGTCTGAATTATTTAAGTTAATTATAAAAAATAAAATCTACGGATATTCACACAGCGCCACCCAGCCCCGAAATTAAGCATTAGCCTGTAATTTGAATACTAAACAACGGATAAATATACTATTATATTTCATATTTATTTATTTATATATGGTACACAAACAGAATACAGTCTTTACATGGAACACCTTAAAATAAAACAATTGACTGGACAGGACTGTAGTCCAAAGACGGTGTAGCTTCATTTTTTGATTCTTTAACCTGTAAGGCAACTTCGCACTTATTAAGAGATGGTCTATTGACCACGAAAAAAGTTAGCTGTCAACCTACATTTCCCTATGATGGAACTTGTCATTCTTATAGGTGTTTTATAAATACATACACACGTATTATACATAGAAAACACCCAGACCATTACAAACAGACATGTTCATGCACACAAATGTTTGTACTGCCCGGGGATCGAACCTGGAACCTTTGGTGTACGAGGTGATGGTGGAAAAATGGTGATGAAGATTAAAATATAGCAAAATATATTACTGTAAACGGTGCGAAACTAGATTAAAATATGTTATTGTAAATTAGCGAGGTTACGTCAGCCATGATAAATCTGTTTACGCGGTCTATGGAAACATAGTTTAAAAACTAGAATCTTTGTTTGCGTGTTATTCAATAGGGAATAATGAAGACGATTATTATTTAGAATAAGTGTTCAAAAATCATTGTTATATGGCGGAATGAAAAATACTATTTTTTTTGTGGGGACGGTTATCACACCGAGTCTTCAACGGTGCCTGTATTTTGAAAGAAAGAAATATTTTTTATTGGCCACAACATACAAAAATAAAACAAAGATAAGAAACCATTAGATAAATCTGAATAAAACATAAATATAACTAATTATTATTAGAAAAAAAACCTAATGGCCAATCAGGTACAACCAGCATAAACTGCAGTAGTAAGGGAACTACTACAGAACTGATTTTCTGGCTGTACCTGTGGCGCGTGAGACACATACAAAAAATAGAAAAAAAGGAGACATTAAAATACAAACAAAAAAATATATTTACTATCTATATGGTTGACGACCCATTTGGTGTTGCGGTTGAGTGGTCGACTGCAACACCAAGGGTTCCGGGTTCGATCCCCGGGCAGTACAAACATTTGTGTGCATGAACATGTCTGTTTGTAATGGTCTGGGTGTTTTCTATGTATGATATGTATGTATTTACGAAAAAAAAAATGTATTTAAGTATATTTATCCGTTGTTTAGTACCCATAATACAGGCTTCACGCTTAACTTGGGGCTAGATGGCGCTGTGTGAATGTCAGTGGATTTTTTTTTATATCAATATTTAATTTTTCACCAATAATGTAAAAAAGTATAGATTCGTGATATGCTCACAAAACAATAGAAAAAAGTGTTCCAAATTCAGTGACAGCACTCATACACATATTTGGAACACATTTACCTAAACAAAAGTGTACAAACTGTACTCTCTCCGACGGCTCGTTTTTAAATCACGGATGGCGTATTTACCTTTATATATACAGAATATCATTATTTTACACTCCATCATCATCATAATCAGCTCGACGAACCTAAGGGCTTTCCACAATGGAACTCGAACCTAGGTAACTAGGTAAATGTTTGGGGAGAAAAGCGACCCGGTGCCGGTAACGCGAATCTTTAAGTTTGTGTAACTAATGTATTTTAAATTAAACAAAATATATTTCAATAATAAACAAATTCCCCTCATGTTCCATTAGCAATTGACCGCTAACACGATGTACGGGGGTAGGTTTTTACGCGTAAGCCTGTAATCCATTAAAGGAAGCCATAACCACAAGTCGGTGTTGGTTGTAACTTAAAACTGTTTGTTCCTTTAATAGCGCTGTGGAATATTACAGACCGAAGTAATCTTATTTATTCAATTTTCTTTATATAACTACATATTACTTTCATCATCATCATCATCAGCTCATTAAACGTCCCCACCGAGGGGCACAAGCCTACCCGTATAGGGTGATTAGGCCTTAGTCGTCCACGCGGGCCCAGTGCGGATTGGACGACTTCACACACAACCTACGAATCTCTTCGTAGGCGTGCATGAAGGTTTCCTCACGATGTTTTCCTTCACCGTAAGAGCGTCGGATAACGTACATATATTTTCGAAAATTCGAAAATACATTGATACGTGTCGGGATTTGAACCTCAGCCCTCCCGGTAGGAAGGCGACAGTCCACACCACTGAGCCACCGACGCTCTGCTCTGCTCTTTTAGTAGGCCAGATATTATTATAGATGCCTTAGTACCCACTTCTACCACTTGACCGCATTTTAAAAAGGGCAGCACAAATCATACGTTATCCGATGCTCATACGGTTAAGGAAGACATCGTGAGGAAACCTCCGCACGCCTGCGAATAGATTCAAAGGTTGTGCGTGAAGTCGTTTAACCCGCACTGGGCCTGCGTGGACGACTAAGGCCTATACACGCTATACAGTTAGATTCGTGATAAGTGGGGATGTTTAATTAGCTTATGATGAAGTATATTTGTAACATAGTTTTTAAGTAATGATGAGAAAGACTCAGCCGAATTTAACCATCGTTTCCTAAGGAAAAGTTTCTTAAGGGTCGAACCATCTGATCTGATGAATTGGCCGCAAAAAAATGAAGCTCACACAGTTACCGAGAGCAATACATATCCCACTAAAATGGCACGAGTACATGAAACACGGAAGTACGCACAACAAGCTTTTCTATTTTCGGGGTGAAAGCCTTATATTTCCACTAAATCCAATTTGGAAGTATCCAAAGTCACGCACATACGCCATAACGAATTCAAGGTTAAAATCACAGATTTCCCAATACAGGAGATGGGGCAAGCCGCGTTTAAAGTGCGACAACTGTAAGCTCAACGAGCATACACTGGCTACCAGTTTACGCTCTGTGAGACGAGTCAAGACGCACGAATATTAGAAGAAATTACCGTTTTTTTCCAAAATGCCATCCTGTGCAATTGTAACATGCCATCATCGCAATGAATCAGTAAATTTATAAAGAAATATAATAACTTTTCACAGGTAAGAACCGAAAAGAAATTGCGACACTGGGACTGCGTATAAACTTGGCGGCTTGTCCAGTCTAATGTATATTCTTGATGTCTGTGGTTAAAAATGCATTAACAATGTGAGGTGTATTTAATAACAGATATTGCTGAGAGATTTATGACTTAATGACTGAATGTTCAAGAACGTCGGTGGCTCAATGGTGCGGACTGTCGCTCTTCTACCGGGAGGGCTCTGAGGTTCAAATCCCGCCACGTACCAATGTGTTTTCGAAAAATATATGTATGTTATCCGACGCTCTAACGGTGTAGGAAAACATCGTGAGGAAACCTGCGCACGCCTGCGAAGAGATTAAAAGGTTGTGCGTGAAGTCGTCGAACCTGCACTGGGCCCGTGTGGACGACTAAGACCTATATACCGTACGGGTAGGCTCGTGCCCCTCGGGGGACGTTAAATGAGCTAATGATGCTGATGAATAATAAATATTAACTATCATCCACACAGCATCATCAAGCCCCAAGTTAAGCGTGAAAGTTTCATCATCAGCTCAATAAACGTCCCCAACGAGGGGAACAAGCCTACTCGTATAGAGTGATTAGGCCTTAGTCGTCCACACGGGCCCTGTGCGGGTTGGACGACTTCACGCACAACCTTTTAATCTCTTCGCAGGTGCACAAATACATTGGTACCAGGCAGGATTTGAACCTCAGCCCTCCCGGTAGGAAGGCGATAGTCCACACCATTGAACCACCGGCGCTTTTATATTTTTAAGTAATAATAATTATTATTCACTGTGAATTATTCACATTTACATGATTGTAATTTTTTTTTATGGTTTCAGTAAAATTAAGTATGTGTTTTATGTAATGTGATTATTACGTGTTATTTATTCAGCCATCATGAAAACCGATCTGTATTGAGAGCACGCGCATGTCATCTCGGATCTAGCGGCCATTATTAATAAGTCGTGTTATGTCAAAAGATTTACATAACGAACATTGAGTTGAAAACATGACCGCACTATCAATTTTGTGTATAACCCTTAAGTTGAAAGCAATAACGGCGAATTTCCATCAGCACGTTTTCTTAGTGTGCGTAACGCTCACTAAAATCTCATTGAACGAATTTGTGTCAAGGTAACGAGTGAATGAACTTTGCGCGTGTGTGCGCGCACCGAGTATACTTCACAATTAATACTCTGTACTGTCAGCAACTAAAGCGATTCCACTAACTCCTTAATACTACTAGTCATAAGGATCATAATCTTAGAGCCTTTTGTTATTTCGAACCAAAAATATGTAATATCTAGTGTTAAAGCTTATCATTATAAGAACAAGGTGTATTACAAAACTGAATATGAAACTACTTTTGTTGGCGATTGTACAATAATGTGTTTGTAATTGGCTGCAAATTTGTCTGTAAAGTAATTCCGTTGCTAATAAGACTGCATTTAATTCAACTTCATTTAACACTGATTAGTTAATTGTATTGCGTAAAATTTGTATGCTTTATTATTATAAGTGTGTATTTTGAAAGCTTTTTTGTTATTCTTGGCTGTGTAGAAGGAATACCATCCGCTCGCCTTGGTCATCGGTTTTGTGGCCTTCGCTAGGAATTGTATAAATAGAGGTTCCGAACATCGCATCACGGTTGTTTGTCATCTAGTTATAAAAGCATATCAACGACTCTGTTACGGACTTTTTGGTTTAGACTGGCCAGTAAGACTATGACTATTATATTCGACGACTCAAATAGACTGACGATTCGACTGAGAACAGAGGACTGCTGACCTATATTGTTGTATTATTTCTAATATAATAAAAGACCACGACCGCAGTCCATGTTTTCTTTACAGACTCATTTTATCCAAATTTTATTGAGTAATTTTCCTCATATTATGCTACTGATTATTGTCCAGTCCCTATTCGCGTAAACGGCGTGTGCCGGGCCGCTTCTCGCCCCAAACATATACTAGGCCCTTCCCGCAACGCCTTAAGATGAGATCGAAGTCCCACTCTGGGACGCCCTTAGGCTCGTTGTGTATTTTTTTAAAGCTGAGAGCCATCTGCGCTCCCCAATGGTCCATTGAAACTATAAAGAAAGCCATCTGCGGCCAACAGGAGTAGTCAGTTCGAAAAAAAATTCGATCAACAAAGTGTAGAGTCCAAACAAACGTAGATCCATGATTATTTGGACTTTTCTACTTCTCTTGCTTCGCTATTTAACGCTTTACATGAAAAATACACCCAAATTTTTGGCATGGCCTTGTACAGAACAAAAGCAATGAAAGCTGAATAGTGTCGAATCTAGACAATAAAACTTTAATCTAGACATCTTCTGGAGATACTATAACCAACATAATAATCAACAATTTGATATATCATAAATGGATGGTATTTGTTGTTTACTGAGCTACCGAGGTCATCCAGTATACCTACGTATGCTTAGTAATTACAAAAGTAAATGCTTACACTTCAATACCAATTATCAACGCCCATACAGGCTCAATGTACTAAAGTTACTTATATTTTTAGACATAATCTTAGTTTTTTTATTTTATTTATTTATATCACCAACAAAAAACAATTCAATATACATAGACGTTGTGATGTGTGCGTCGCGAGCGATATAAAAAGGCCAGAGCTCAGCGATAGGTTTACCATTGGCAAACCGCTGATTTTCAGCTACAGCCAAAGTTACAAAAACAACCATCAACAATTGACACAAACGTGATTATTATTAATAAATAAGAATAATAAAATTTTAATACAATAGATTTTTAAAATGATATTCAATAGAATCGGTGATTAAATTATAACGATATTTGTTCGCTTTAGTTTGCCGGTATTTTTTACAAATTGTACTTAGTTTTAGTTAATTGGAACACTTCTTCATAATGTATTTGATAACCAAATCGTATAATAATGCAAGCGTGTTTCATTGTACACGTACCGCCATCTGTTGGTAAAACGTAAAAAATAGGACGTATATAATCGACACGTTAATTATTTATACTCTTAATCTCATTCCATAGTTTTACTCAATGAGACTGTTTCAGCGAAATTGTAAATAATGCAAATGTATGTTTATACTGTATTTGAACATTGAATACATGTATTATTTCACTCAGTTAAGTTATTTTATATTTATATTATATATACCAACAGCCGTGTTCCAAGAAAAACACATTTTCGTCAAATTTATAATTTTAAATTTCCGCTCTTAGTCATTGATACATATCGAGCAAGATTGTTTTTCTTACATGCAAATCATTGCTCTAAAAGAATCATTTAAATTCAATAAGACATTGATTTTACAATTTCCTAATGGCCTCTATTTAAATACGGTGAACAATCAAATACATCTAAATAAATCTAAATACAAAGTCATTGAAATCAGTAGGTATGAAGGGAATTAAAATTCCACATGTTATAATGTCTCTCATAAGGATAAGATCAGAACTTGTTAATCAAGTAAGAGAACAAAAGTTACCGACATAGCCCACCGGATCGGCAAGTTGAAGTGGCGGTGGGCTGATCACGCATGACGGAGAACCGATGGCCGTTGGAGCAGACGAGTTCTGGAATGAAGACCGCGTCTTGGCAAGCGTAGCGTGAGACACCCTCCGGACCGATGGACCGACTACTACAAAAGGTGGCTGGTGGAGGCTGGATGACGAAAGCGGAGAACCGGGATATGTGGTGCAAAATGGGGGAGACCTATGTCCAGTAGTGGACTACGATAGGTTGAAGAGATGTTATAATATACAAATACATAATGACAAAACTCTGTAACAACTGATATAAAAAGATTAAAAGAGTAACTCGAGTTTCTTGCCGGCTCTTCTCGAAGATCCTACTTATTCCGAACCGGTGGTAGAGTCACAAAAAAATATGATAATAATAACAATTGACAATTCAAAAGTATCTGTAACAGATCAATTTGAATAAAGATTTTGTTCTTTCTTTCTTTCACACAGATTTATGTAGAAACAACTATTACATTTTTATACCTGTGGATTATGTGATACTCCTGACCATGACATTGCAACAGACAAACAAGTGACAGTAATTATTCTCCATCAATGCCGCACTGAGCCCGACACCCAAGACGACAGATGTGATGCTGTAATTTAACAAGCTACAGTGCTCTCATCCCGAAACACAAAAGTGCATAACACTCCTGTTTCACGGGGCAATAATTTGTAATGCTATTTTCCGACGAAAAAAAACTGCAATGCCGTGCAGAAGGCCCTAAATAAATCAAAAAGCCCATATCTCAGACTATTGAAAGTAAAAAAGACTACGGTTCTCCTCCATAGCCTGTCTTAACTTTTGCAGACGAACAAGCAATACGCGATCTCGTCTTCTAAAATGAAAAATAGCAAAGCACCTTCTCACCGTGAACGTGTGAGTGCCACGAGCCTGCCAAGATCTATTTGCGCGCGTGCACTGCCCGAATACTACTCGTTGATCGGTCGATCATGCTACTGAGATGCAGGTTAGAGTCAACTTTTGGAGAATGAAATACAGTTTATATCCTCAAATAAACAAACAAATAAATAATATAAATATCCACAGACCTTCACACAGCGCCATCTAGCCCTAAGTTAAGCGTGAAGCCTGTATGAACACAAAACTTCGGATAAACATTTCAGTACACTTTTTTTCATCCTCATCAGCTCATTAAACGTCCCCATCGAGAGGCACGACCGTACCCGTATAGGGTGATTATGCCTTAGTCGTCCACGCGGGCCCAATGCGTGTTGGACGACTTCACGCACAACCTTTGAATCTCTTCGCAGGCGTGCGCAGGTTTCCTCAGGATGTTTTCCTTCACCGTAAGAGCGTCGGATAACGAACATTTAATTCCGAAAATTCGAAAACACATTGGTACGTGGCGGGATTTGAACCTTAGCTCTGCCTGTAGGAGGGCAACAGTCTATTTCATTGAGCCACGGACGCTCGCTTTTTTTTGTAATTACATAAAATTATGCATAGAAAACGTCCAAGGGACCAACCAATCGGATATGTTCATACACACAAATGTTTGTCCTAACCTCGGATTGAACTTGGAACCCTTGTTGTAAATACCATCATACCAAGATCCATGTCTTCAATACTTATTTTTTAATGTGAACTGATTATTGTTTACGAATTATTTACTTTTCATTACTAGCCAAGTCATGGTTATTTATGATGTGCCTATCTTTAGTACAATCCTAGTGCTTGTAAAATAGGTGATAATACTCGTATGGTATAATCTATCGGTACGGCGTTAGATAATTTTCAATAAATTGAATTTATTTTTATGTGTTATATATATAAGGACCATTAACATTAACAATCAGGTTTTTGTGATTTAAAAAAGGCAAAAAGCTATTCAACCAAAGAGCATCAGAGATTTCCCTAGTACCTAAACTCAAAACCATTAGAAAAGCCATCTCGTAAAATCAAACTTGAAAATAACGACACCAAAATGAAAGAATGTATTTGCCTTTCACGTTTTTTATATTAAACCATTACCGTTTCACAGAAACGTTTAAGGGCATAGAATATAAACGAAAACGCCCTGAAAAAGCAATTTTATTTCCATAACAGTGCGATATTAGAATTAAAACCCAGCGGGATTCAACTCTGGGAATAAGTAAACACAGTAAAATTTAATGGCTAACAGGCTTGGTTTTGCACTTAAGATCTACAAGATACAAAGCTGAGATAATTTCGCTACTGCAACATCCATTGACTACTCTGAAGATGATGTTCCAAAGATTGTTGGTAGCGAACCAGTAATGGATTTGTGATCTAGCTTGTGTGCAACTGTATCAAGAATACATGAAGTTTTACATGTAGGAGCCTTGAGAGTGAATCCAGACTGCTATTTGTCGGTGGTAAACAACACTATTAAGGACCGTGCCTCAATTGGCCACGCAGGTTTTCCAACAACAGACACAGTGCTGCTTCTAACGTATATAAATTGATTGAAACTAACACATTGGTGAGTTGAAACGGTTAGTGTGAGGGCTTGGAAATACGTGCAGAATTATTTTTAGACGTTGCTAAGCTATAGCGTTTCTGTTTAAGAGCTGGTTAGAAATTAGCGAGTTGTTTTGCACTTGCGAAAAGTTTCCGATCGTGTTTTCTTTAAAAATAAAATCAAGTTGGTGTTATATTTGTGACAGAAAGGTACCTACACATAGTTTGTTAAATGTTATTTTCGTTTAATGCCGATTGAGGTGTTTTTGTGTTGTAATGTTGGTGATAAGTAGAAAACACTATTAAGGTTTTGGTTTCGATTTTCATACATAAGTTTTATTTCAATTATACAATGAGTAATATGTTCTATTATAACCTTTTTTTAAATAATAACTTATCTTTTTTGGATTCTTGTCAGTAGCATACAAGAGTCCGGACCAGTGGTAAATTGCGTTTGCCATTCATAAATGTTAGGCCTAAATTGAACACATTTTTTTTACCATAACTTTGAGTTACCTATCTGCGTTTTTAAACTTGGAATTTTAATTCCATTGCCTGGCTTCCCCCCTCCCCAATCCTCCTTGTAAACGCAACTAAGCTAAGGTTTTATATTTTTCATTTATTCCAAAATGTATACCTAAGTTTCTTTATCTTTTTCGATTGTTTTTCAAATGACACAACATGCCTTTCTTGGAGCATTGCAGAGGTTGCTAAGAATAACATGTTTTTGTCTGAAAAATTAGCATTTAGCATTCAAAAATAAGCCGTGAGATGCTTTCATTTTATTTTTAAATAAGTACATTTCTTGAATAACAATATGAGGTAATATTTATTAAAGTATTCATACATGACCTTACAAAAGACAACGAAAGATAATTTTGTATTATCATCATCATTGTTGCTCGTCATGGTGGCTCAATGGTGTGGACTGTTGCCTTCCGATCTGGAGGGCGCAGGTTCAAACCTTGCCACGTACCAATGTGTTTACCCGACGCTTTAACGGTGAAGGAAAACATCGTGAGTAAACATGCGCACGCCTGCGAAGAGATTCAAAGTTTGTGCGTGAAGTCGTCCAACCCTACGGTACACTACGGCCTAATCTTGAAAAACTGAAATAAAACTTAAGACATTACGTCTTAAAAGCGTAAGATAAAAACTTACTGTAGAAGACTTCCATTCGTAAATATAAATTAAATATGGAATTAGCCTCGATGAAAGGTGATGAAATTAAGCAGCAGGAACGAGTGCCATTAGAACATACTATATATATACTTTAGTATTCAGAGAAAATACTCCCCGATTTCTATTATTCAATTCACCTACTGTGTATGCCCATAGTTTGACTAATGTACACACCGCACTTATCAAAGCCAATATAAATTCAACCCAACCACCTAAACCCGTGAAAACCATCGTCAAAGGACGTTGAGTTTCGTATCACGAACGTGGCGAACACAAACAAATAAATTAACAGTCAATAATAAATTCGTTCATACTGACAAACGTATTTCTGCGTTCATCGAAACAGTTGCCAATGGACTATCAGCTTTAGGAGTGTACATAGAAGAATGTTTATATGATTCGTGAACTGCAATCGTAAAATTGCGATCATCATAAAGGGACCTCACTTATGATATTTTTAGATTGCGCGTGCGTTGTGACCAGTTATATTAGGTTAGAACGGTCTGCCCTATATGACAATTGTGCGAGTTAAAACCGTATTTTATAGGTACAAGGACTTTAATAATGGCGGGGCATACGTACTTGATGCTAGGCCAATTCGGGATGACGTAGTTGTTATGTTTTCAACACATGTGCTGCTTAATATCTTGGAGGGAACTATCGTGTTGTTATTTTGCTAAAGGTAGATGTAAAACTTGGTTGCTTGCTATATATATGTTTTATTTACTTCTATTAGGTACTTCAGTGAAATTTAATTTTTACAATGGTAACAAATATCGTCCCGTGAAAAAAAAATGTTTTGCACTTCTGTGTTCCGGGATGAGGGCACTGTAGCTCATAAAATTACTGGGTATAAGAGACCTAACATGTGTCGTCTCGGGTGACGGGGAGTGTTGACGGAAAATTATTGACTACCTACTGGTATTAATTTCCTTCAACACTGCTCCTGTCACGGTCAGGCATATCACTATCCAACAGGTAAGCACACTGAACGTCCCGTTCACTTATGGCATTAAAAAAACTTTGAAAACAGCATCTCTTTAGCATTAATATACTCGTAGTAATGAGGGTATTTGTATTTAATAATCTGTCGAGTATAATAGCAAGTTGCTCTCTTCCCATTGGTTATCCGCTTGACATTTGGATATTTAATGTCACTACAAACATCAGTGACCAATCGAAATTATCCTAGACCTTTCACCAACGTAGCGCCATCTAGTGAGGTTTTACATTGCAAAAACCCTCATTGTCATAAAATACCAAACAAGCCGTTTGTTTATTTGCTTACAAAAGTCATGAAATAATAACTTAGAATTAGGCCAAACTAATAAGAAGAGGGGTATATCTATTCCCCTACCATTGCCAAGGCACAGCTGCAAGCTGCGATAAGCAAAGTAAGCCTCATTGAGGCCATTCAAACGGTAGCTGTGTGCGCAAAGCTGTTAAAACCACATTAAATACTAATTAGTACACCCATTAATGCTTCACAAACTTATACGGAGGCGCAATGATAAGAATACACTCCAGGTTATAGGTTCAAGTCAAACCTGAAACATTTATTGCGTAATAATAGTTCAGGGGGGTTACCGCAGTCTCTTAAAACAGTGTTACAATAATATTTCTTCGTCTTTTCTGGTAGGAAAATGCTGACGAATCATTATAACAAAATTGTTTTAAGAGATTGCGGTAACCCCCCCAGGTTTCAAAATAAAGAAGCGTAGCGAAGGATGACTAGCAGTCTGCTGTTTTTTATGTTAAAAAGTGTACGGACGGCCAGGACGCTCATGTGATGGTAAGTGATACGCCCGACAGTGACAGAGCTGTATTGATTGAGACCAACAACTGATAAACAGTTATTATCTCCATCAATGCCGCACTGCGCCCGTCACCCGACACAACAGATGTTAGGTCTCTTATACCCGGTAATTTTACTAGCTATCATCCCGAAACGCAAAAGTGCAAAACATTTCTGTTTCCCCAGGAACGATATCTGACACAGCAGTGGTACCTACCTATACAACTCCGTACCGAGTCTACCACCTAGTGACTTGAGAGAGCTCGGTGGAGGCTGGATAAGAAACAAAGGACCGGGATAGCAGTCTTTGTTCAGTAGTAAACGTATTCAAAATTCTTTATTCAAATTAGGCTTACAAAAAGCAATTATGAACGCCAAAAAAATATACAAAAATATAATAAAAAACAATTAAAAATACTAAACTAAAAATATGAATTTTGATGCTTTTAAAAAAAGCGCTTTAGTGGTTTGGCCTGTTGATAGGCTTATTTTATTTATTTATTAGGCTGTAATGATGATGACGATAAAGTAATTTAGAATTGGTGGCCAAATCCTCATGTCTATTGCATACACACTATGCTGGAAAGGCATATTTAAGATTGATGATGATAATTAGGTATTTTGGAAAAATACCAAGCTGACGTTTTCATATTTCTTTCAATTTCAAATGTATTCCGAACAGTTGGTATCTTTGACTTTAGACGTTCAAAAGTGCCTTTCACGGACCTAGTAATATTCAAACATTTCTGACTTTAACTTGATTCTAACTTTTCAGGCATTGTTTTTCTCCACGATAATGTTAATCGTGGCTCTATGGTGGACTGTTGCCCTCCTACCGGGAGGGCTGAGGTTCAAATCCCGCCACGTACCAATGTGTTTTCGAATTTTCATAATCATTTGTACGTTATCCGACGCTCTTACGGTGAAGGAAAACATCGTGAGCAAACCTGCGAAGAGATTCAAAGGTTGTGCGTGAAGTCGTCCAACCCGCACTGGGCCCGCGTGGATGACTAAGGCCTAATCACCGTATACGGGTAGGCTCGTGCCCCTCGGTGGGGACGTTTAATGAGCTGATGATGATGATGAATGTTAATCGAATCCTACCGTGCCGTGAGTAAGTACAATCAAAACAAACGTTATTTTTAACTTTGTGAAAACAATAAACGAGTTGGTTATCTGTAATTACGATTTCTTCAGTATTCAACTAGTGCCTGCGTGCTTAGCTTTAATTAGAAAACTTTCGGTTTTATTAGCTGTGCCCAAAGTTATATTAGTCGATGCGGGCTGCGTCAGATTATTATTTTTATGTATCCGAAATGGAATTGGAAATTTGGCAAGTTGAATTTGTGTTGGAATTGTTTCAATTAAAACTTGTATCGTAAACCGTCTTGATTGTTATTTCATAAGACATAGTCAGTTTTTAATTGAATACTGTTGATGTACATAAATAAATATTAATATTGTCTAACCACTTCAATTATTCAACAAGCCTACTTACTTACTAGAAAGGAAAGTTTTGTTCTTCTGTGTTTCGGGGTGAGGGCACTGTAGCTAGTAAAATTACCGAGTATAAGGAACCTAACATCTGTTGTCTCGGGTGATGGGTGGGGTGCGCTATTGATGGAAAATAATACCTATCTATCAGTTGTTGTTTGCCAATTGCCAACTGGGTTCTGCGTGGACGACTAAGGCCTTACACACTATACGGCTTGGCTCGTGCTTTCGATGGAAACGTATTATGAGCTGATGTTGATCAGTTTTTGATCTCCTTTAAAGCCGCTCTGTCATGGTCAGGCGTATCACTTACCACGTGAACGTCCTGACCGTCCTGTGCACTTTGTAACATAAAAAAGCCTATCCCCATCCTGCAGGATATATGTTTTCCCAAACAGCATGGCTATGTGGGGATTAGGTCGTTACCCATGAAGTACCAATGTGGATTGGTAACACTAATTACCTTCCGAAATGAGTCTCTAAAAAGAGAACGTCACCTGTCAGTCGACGGAACTTTGTGTTAGTTGCTTAACTTGATGGGTAAGGGGACTCGACCCTGTCCCCATCAAGTACCACGGTACTAAGAATTACCGGATTAAATTATCAGTTTGTTTGTATTTAATTCCAATCACCTGGAACAAACTGATCACATGGATAGAAATAGAATAGAAAATCACACCTGAATGCACATGAATGCATATCCATTTATCAGCTGCTATCAGTGATAACAGCTTGAAGTGATAACAGAGGGCAATGCACCAGTGGGTACACGTGCCATCTCTAATTTTGGTTAGTTCAGCTGTTATTTGTATGTGTGGGGGACTTGGACTTACAGGTTTTATGATTTCTCGAGCATTTCGATTTTTTAGGTTTCGAAAAAGAGCGTCGGTGACTCAATGGTGTGGACTGTTGCCTTCCTACCGGGAGGGCGGAGGTTCAAATCCCACCACTTACCAATGTGTTCTCGAATTTTCGAAATTATATGTACGTTTATCCGACGCTCTTACGGTGAAGGAAAATATCGTGAGGAAACCTGCGCACGCCTGCGAAGAGATTCAAAGGTTGTGCGTGAAGTCGGCCAATCCGCACTGGGCCCGCGAGGACGAATAAGGCCTAATCACCGTATACAGATAGGCTCGTGCCCCTCGGTGAGGACGTTTGATGAGCTGATGATGATGAGGGCTCGAAAATTCTGGAGTTATTGAGAATCGGGTTGTTGAGATTGTCAGGTTACACAGCCATGGGAAGATTGGGTCGTAACCCAGCACGCGGGCCCAATGCAGATGGTGGGTGATAACGACTACCACCCTAAGGTTGTAGTCGGGATCGACAGCTTAAGGTCCGAAGCACGGAATCTTTCTTTTCGAACAATCAGATGATTTAGATTGCAATATCATGTTATTCTATGAGTCTCCATCATACGTAATATTCAAAAATAAGTCAATATATAACATTTTAATA
Source organism: Leucinodes orbonalis (assembly GCA_019425675.1). Lineage (NCBI taxonomy): Eukaryota > Metazoa > Arthropoda > Insecta > Lepidoptera > Crambidae > Leucinodes > Leucinodes orbonalis. The sequence continues at coordinate 18,391 of PQWD01004024.1, forward strand.
TAAACGTACAATTGTATATTAAGAAACAGCTTTAACCTAATGATATCATGTATATATAAAGGTAGATACGCCATTCGTTCAAAAACGAACCGCCGAAGAGAGTACAGTTTGTACTCTTTTGTTTAGGTAAATGTGTTCGAATTTCGAAATATGTGTATGTGTGCTGTCACTGCATTCGGAACACTTTTTTCGATTGTTTTGTGAGCATATCACGAATCTATACTTTTTACATCATTGCTTTAACCGTTATTGTTTAAAACAATACGAAAAATCTAGAAGTAGCCACTATTTAATATTATAAATAGTTTGGCCTTTGCATTGAGCTCGTATTACACATTGTTTGCCGATACCTTAGTGCATAATATGCAATTTGTACTTTGTTTACTTAAAGTTTTTACATCAATAATAAAGCGCTTGTTGCGGAATATTATTTTTCAATTCCATTTATAGATAGCTATTTTGTTCAGGCTGACCTACGTTTTACAGCGCAACGCAATAGGCTGGTATGAGTCTCATCATCATCAGCTCATTATACGTCCTCACCAAGGGGCACAAGCGTACGAAAGTTTTCTTACAATGTTTTCCTTCATCGTATATTAATTAAACGTACATATTATCAAACCGATGGCTATTGGAGCAGACGAGTTCTGGAGTGGAGACCGCGTCTTGGCAAGCGTAGCGTAGGACGCCCGGATGGACCGACGACTTGCGAAAGGTTTCACGAAAAGGAATGGCGCTGGTGGAGGCTGGAAAATGGAAAATGGGGGAGACCTATATCCAGCAGTTGACTGCGATAGGTTGAAAAGAGAGATAATCAAACTCATTGAATTACTAGTTATTTAGACTCCCTATTCCATACACTACGTAAAAACATACAACCCCTCCTCGATACTATATGCTTTTGAAATGCAACACGTCACGTTTTTAAATCGCATATATATTGTTATATCTCCTCATCAAGATTTACAAGTCATGAGCTACGTGCGTGTTCATGGTACACAAAAGATATCAACCTATTTGGCAATGGGAACAGAAGTAAAACCGTAATATTTAACATTCACAAAGATATACAAACCATAGGCATATGTCGCAGTTATCTGGTTAATTTAGCCATCCAATTGGATGCCTAGGCTGCTTCCAACTGTATGCCTAGGCTGATAGATGTTTAAACTATGTAATATCACTCAATGTTTAACAACGTATTGCAGGTTAGCCCTTTCGAAATGACTGATCAAGGCTCAGCCAAGTAATTCCAATTTAGTTCTGCTTTTCTCCACTGCAGCGCTAGTTTTTTTATGTTATAAGTGTACAGGACGGTCTGGACGCTCACCTGATAGTAAGTGATACGCTAAACCATGACAGAGCGGCATTAAAGGAGACCATCAACTGATAGACAGTTATAATCCTCCATCAATTCCGCACTGCGCCCGTCACCCGAGACAACAGATGTTAGGTCTCTTATACCCGGTAATTTCACTAGCTACAGTGCCCTCATCCTGAAACACAAAAGTGCATAACACTCCGGTTTCACAGGATGATATCTGGCACTGCGGTGGTACCTACCTAGACGATTCAAAATAAAGTAGTTGTCATCAAAATAAATATGGCGTCAGAAGCGTCAGCAGTGAATATTAAAGTTTGATTATCCCTTGCTTTTGTGCAATTATAATTAAATTAAAATATCATAATAATTATAAAACGTAAAAGTGCCAAATAAAAGTGACTAAATAACTAATCAACGTTTAGCCATCTAGTTAAACGTTGCGGTCAACATGGCTAGTTGTTCTTCAGCCATTTAATTGAATGCCGGCGTTTAATGAACGGCCTAGTTGTCCAATTAGATGGCTAATTTAGCCAGATGGCTGCGACACATACACATTCATATAGTGTACACGCCAAAACATCGTGTAGGCACTATCAATAAAAAAGATTGCAAAAATAACTACTTAGAAACTGGTGAAAACTGGCTTTCAATTGACACGTCCTCAATTATATCTTGATCGTTCATTATCAGGTCTACTCCTTGCATATCCTAATCTTATTTTATCTAACGTTTTAATTTTCCAAAACAAATGAATTTTGTCATCGACAACTTTCCTTCGATGGACAGATGGTCCCAATTCCGCTAATATTTAAATCAACTAATTTTTAAAAATAGTGTCGTATTGTGACACAATCAATGATGCAAAAAGTATAGATTTGACGACCCATTTGGTGTTGCGGTTGAGACGTCGAATGAAACACAAAGGGTTCCGGGTTCGATCCAAACAATACAAACATTTGTGTGCATGAACATGTCTGTTTGTAAAGGTCTGGGTGTTTTCTATGTATAATATGTATATACTTTTGACGTGAAAAAACTTATCGCAATAATCATTGCGCTAATGGGCATTAGAAAGAGCGTCGGTGGCTCAATGGTGTGGATTGTTGCCTTCCGATCGGACGACAGCAGTTTCAAATCCCGTCACGTACTAATGTGTATTCGATTTTTCTAAATCATATGTACGTTATCCGACGCTCTTACGGTGAATTTAAACATCGTGAGGAAACCTGCGCGAGCCTGCGAAGAGATTCAAAGGCGTGAAGTCGTCCAACCCGCACTGGGCCCGCGTGAACGACTAAGACCTATATACCCTATACGGGTAGGCTCGTGCCCCTCGTTGAGGACGTTAATGAGCTGACGAAGTGGACGCTTTAGTTCAGCATGTGGTGAAATGCCTGTTTTGGTACCGTTTTCTATATTAAGCCTTTCGCTATCTGTCAAACTTTATGGCCTATTCAATGACCTCTACTTTGAATACTAATTATCGTAATGGTAATTTATTATCACCGTGATAATTATATGATTATCATGAGTAAATGTAGTGATCCATGAAATAAATACGTGTGCCTAATATTATACCATGAAATAAATCAGTTACCTGTCAGATACTGCTTTTTGACGAGCCATTTGGTGTCATAGTTGAGACGTCGGCTCTTACATCAAAGGTTCCGGGTTCAATCCCCGGGTAGTACAAACATTTGTGTGCATGTACATGTCTGTATTGGTCTGTGTGTTTCTATGTATAATATGTATATATTTACATAAAAAGATGTTTATAAGTTTGTTTATCCGTTGCTTAGTACCCATATGGGCTAAGTGCTTAGTTTGGGATAAGATGGCGCTGTGTGTACGTCAGTAAATATTTATTTATTCAATAAATGATTCTGTTTTTCTTTCTATATTTTGTTGTTGATTTTTATTAATAATAATAATAAATTGTAAAGGCTGATTTTCCCAAAACAGAATGGGAACCACAAAAGTAAACAAAAAACGAAGCGAAGACCCATGTTCAGCAGTGAACTGTGATTGGTTGAATTAGTTCGATAGGTACCTTAAGTTACACAAGAAGTTATGTACTTTCACTTTTCTCTTAATAAAGCAATGAATGTTTCACTCGAAGTACTAGCAAACCCTTAGGTTCTTACAAACGTGTAGATGTTGCCAAAAAATAACAACAGATGGCGTTAGCAGTCGCGAAATTTATAGTTTCATTTTATTTTATCATTTTCTGAAATATTCATTAGCTTATGTTTGCACTAAGGAAGTACGGTGATAATTCTGTATAACATATAATTAAATCTAATTAATACGTGATTGTAAATCCTTTTGTGGGATACAAATTTAATAAATTGTGTCACCTATCACTTTGGGTAATTATTGGGTGGAATGAAAACCTTAAATTTAACGATTTTTCAACGTAAAAAGCATGAGTAAAGTTATGTAATAGAAATAGGTTAGAATAGGTTTAGAATTTAAATAACACTAAAGCACACCCTAAACTAAAGTGTCAGAAAGATAACGAAATAATGGACATAATAATTTGAGGAGCACCACCTCATTTTCTAAGCTTTAATAAGAAATAAAAATGAGAATGAATGGAGATAAGAAATTATTGTGCACACAAATTAGTTTGAAGAAAGGCCACTAAGGCTTAGGTTATTTTCCCGGTGAGGCCTATTAATTTAAACTTATTACGGTAAGTAATTACATGTGCATGCAGTTACGACCCTCTTAAGACTCCCTAGATACTCCCTTAATTCACGCGTACTTAAAGATATATAAGTGTTTTTATTATTATTTAATACATACATACATAAAAACACCTATCAAGTTACGGCTTCCATTTCAACTGGTTAGTTTGAAATAACTATTTCGATAAATTAAATAAACAAATAAATTATAAATACATATCCACTGACATTCACACAGCGCCATCTAGCCCCAAGTTAAGCGTGAAGCCTGTATTGTGGGTACTAAACAACGCATAATTTATACATTTTTTTATAAATACATACATAGGTATTATACATAGAAAACACCCAGACCATTACAAACATGTTCATGCACACAAATGTTTGTACTGCCCGGGGATAGAACACCAAATTAAATATTATTGTTACGAGTATGCGTGTAGGTAGTGAATAGTACAAAATATACTTTTTCCCCTTCTCTTCTCTTCAACCTATTGCAGTCCATATGTGTCCCCCATTTTGCGCCAGTATATACCATATCCCGGTCCTCCGCTTTCTCATCCAGCCTGCACCAGTGACCTTTATCAAAACGGTTGGTCCATCGGTCCGGAGGGCGTGATAATAATTATAATATAAGATTTATTCTAATCCCTTCACCCGAATGGTCGTTGTAACAAGAACAATTTGTTCTGTGGTTAGAAAGCCGACTCAGAATTAACTGTTGCACAAAGCTTTGCAGAATCGAAACAATAATACGCATTACAAAAAAAACTATACTTATTTGAAGGTTAAAGATTTTTCTTTCTCATACGAACAGAAATCGTAGATTCTTGGAGTTTCGTTGAATCAATAATCAAATTGTGGGAGCGTCGGTGGCTCAATGGTGCGGACTGTCGCCTTCCTACCGGGAGGACTGAGGTTCAAATCCCGACACGTACCAATGTGTTTTCGAATTTTCGAAAATATATGTACGTTATCCGACGCTCTTACGGTGAAGGAAAACATCGTGAGGAAACCTTCATGCATGCCTGCGAAGAGATTCGAAGGTTGTGTGTGAAGTCGTCCAATCCGCACTGGGCCCGCGTGGACGACTAAGGCCTAATCACCCTATACGGGTAGGCTCGTGCCCCTCGGTGGGGACGTTTAATGAGTTGATGATGATGATGAATATCAAATTGTGGAAGCCCAAGACCTAGTTATAGTTACATCGTTGTCGATATCGGATCTTAAATCCAACTGTGAACAGTTGTTACAGCAAGCAGAACTGGACGAAAGTACCGTCGTCGGGCTACCATAGGGTAGTAGGGTCTTTATAGAAAGACAATACAAATCGGGACCAAAATCCCTATCTTGCTCAATGTATGACCTGGGGGGTAACCGCCATCTCTTAAAACAGTCATCATCATCATCGTCAGCTTATTAAACGTCCCCACCGAGGGGCACAAGCCTACCCGTATAGGGTGATTAGGCCTTAGTCGTCCACGCGGGCCCAGTGCGGATTGGACGACTTCACACACAACCTTCGAATCTTTTCGCAAGCGTGCACGAAGGTTTCCTCACGATGTCTTAAAACAGTGTTACAATAATATTACTTCGTCTTTTCTGGTACCAAAATGCTGACGTATCATTCTAACAATACTGTTTTAAGAGATTGTGGTCACCCCCCAGGTTTCGGATTGATGGATCTGAAGCCTGTTTAAGGATCCAGATCGAGATCAGAAAGCAATAGTTCAATTTAATTTATTACGTCTGTATTGATTTAATGTTATGTGGATTATTATAATATACTATACAGAAGACATACGAAATATAAAAATAAAGATAAGTTTAAATTTAGGCCGTACCCTGCGGTTTCACTCACGTTAAATCTGTTTATTTTTAGTTAACATTGTTCCGTAAGCCTTACAAAAGTCTAATAGAACTTTAAAAGGGCAACAATTTCTTAATTTTGATTCTTGCGTAAGTTTCAAGTTTAGGGAATCGCCGTAAATAATATTATTCCGTTTTCACAATATTAATTGTTCAGTTCTGCTCCACTCCTATAAGTTAGTGTGTATTAGATTCTCTTAAAATGAAGGTTTTATCTAAACTATTTTTTAATTTTTACACCAAGCCAAATTGAAAGTCGTTAATGTTAGTGCTCATCATCAGCTTATTTTAATGTCCGGTCCGAAAGGCACGTGCCTACCCGTACAGGGAGAATAGGCCATAATCGTCCACGCGTGCTATTCACAGGCGTGCGCAGGTTTCCTCACGTTGTTTTACTTCACCGTATGTATCCAATCTCTCCAATATCTTTACTATTATAAGATGAGATATACAATGCTAATGTGTTTTCCGAAAAGGACATTTTTGATGAAGTTGAGAGGAGAATACATCTTAATGGTCAACTCCATCCTATCTATCACTAGTTTTATTAATTTGCCAAAACTCGAAAAAATGAATTAATAAAATAATTTCGGATAAATTTTGCATGTATGTTACCGGAAAAGCCAAAATGCTAAACATACGCTGTTGAACTGAATAATTCACATTAAAATTGTCTTTTAAAAACCAACAGATAAACATCATAATCCAACCAAATCCATCTTTCAAGACAACAGACATTTGATACAAAATTCCCAACTTAAATGACTAAACACCAATTTAAATTAACACGAACAGTTTTAGCGAGCTCTGGTTTCCATGAATATAATATAAGGCGAAACCAGAATCCTCCTAAATACTATTACTTGTATACTACAGCGAACATTTCGTTCCGAGATGAACAGACAATATCTAATGTACGCCTACGATATTAATCACCTGAGCCGAACCCCGGACGTTAAGGTTTCCATTGTAATAATTTAGGAGCCCATGCCACCTTCTGTAATAATGACTTCAATTTCCGCCGACAGAATTGCCGACCCGGTATAGTTTACGATTGTACGCTTCATAATATTTATGACGTCCAGGTCATTATTGTTATCTTTGCTAAAAGCCAAGTAGATATGAAAACTAATAAAACATCCTTCAAGCTCGTCTTGGAGTTTCTCGACCGACTGACGTGAATTTTATGTATATTTAACGTACTTTTCGAAGCTGGGGATTATGTTTCTTATCACAGAATTAGGTGTTAAAACTAGCAATGTCCTTAAAACCAATTTATTGAGTTTCATAAGTCAGTGTGATTGGAATCAACGTGCTCTGGATCTAGCAGTGATGTAATGTCGACCCTAATATCACTAAGACACTATCCAGGGTAATTTCAATTCTAGACTTTGCCTTATTTCTAGATGTTGATAGTCTTTACGTAATCTCCACAGATATCCGAATACAATCGAATATCAGTGGTAATCTCCACACTTGGCAGAAATGATCAAGATGGCGTTACCTGTAAATTTTTTTGAATTTAATGTGAAGGCACTGTTACCCGTTCTCCATTGTTTTGTTGTTAAAGTAAGCACCCACGGGAAGAGTACGGATGGAGATAATTCTATTCTAATCTGCCATTGCCCCTTAGCAAAAATGAAATTAATATTAGTCAATTTTGAAAACCATACTTCATTCTCTTCAAGTGAAAATAAAAACCAAACTGCACAACAACATTGTAATACCTCTGACTTCGTTTGTGCTCGGAAAAAGCGTTGCAGGCGACGTTTTGTCTAGTCCATGTATAATTTCGCCTCATTTGCGTAATGATTCATTTACAAATGCACTGGTTTTAAATTACCCGTCATTGTTTTCGATTACCCCACTATTGTGTTTTATCCTTGCTTGAGCTGATTTAGCTAAAATATCACGTTCATAAGTTGATGACGACAATACTTTATGAGTTGTCGGAGTCGTAAGTGGCACTAGAGATTATTATATTAATATACTTAGTTTTAAACTTCATTACAAAGGCATAGATTATAATAATGCAAAAAAGAAGAGAATAAATCGTAACAAAAGAATAATCTTTAGGCACGTGTACATAAATCAACACTAGGATTTAGGTATTATCAAAAAAGTTATTAATTCAGAACCAAAATTTGATACGCTTATTATTTGCCTTTGTTTCAGTAATTTAGATCATAGAAAAAAGCCTCTTTGTCGGATCTAAATGAAAAAAGAACCTAATTAAGTACAGTTCTTTTCATTTTTCATTAGCATATGTAGTATCTAAAACAAAACTATTTGAATAACTTTCTCTATGCATTACACCTAAGTACATAATAAAAACTTTTAGGAAATTACTTTTTCTGTGATGTGTATCTTATACTTGCCAAAATGACGTTAACAAGAGTTCTTACTCTTGAATTCTCGAATTAAATATAAAATTCTTCTAAAACTAAACCTGATTGGGAATCAAACACAAGATTATCGGTCACAGAAAACTAGGTAAAAAATGTATCAATCTCCTACTCTTGAACTGAAATAAAATTGAATCGACAATTCGTCGGACCAAGCCATATGCCGGGCTTGGTTCGACAGACAGAACAGAGACAGAAAATTTGTAAAATAAATTTTACTTCATAAATAATGCATGTGTAATGTCCACGTTTCGATAGTTATAGAAATAATCTATGATGGGGTTGCACAGAGCAACCGGTCGCAAAGTGGAGCTCAGCAGAACTGGTTTGCAGAACCGGTTCCGATCGCTATGGAGGTACCTCTCTTGCCTTGTATGCCTAGCCATTTTATGGTAATACAAAACACTCGTGTTTTCTTTGTCTTCTATGAGTTACTGTTTGTGTTATTCCATCTAATTTGAATGTTTTTGTTTAATTATTGTGTGTTTGTGTTAGCCAATTGTATTGATTTCAGTGGCGTATTCTGCGGTTGCGTCTCTGGATAACAAAGGATTTCGGGTAATTAAAACAAGTCATTTTCCATTATTGAAACTATGTATTTTTTCCTTCAATAATTTCTACAATTGTTTACTGTCTATCAAATAAATATCAATTATAAACAATTGATACATTTATTATTATTGTTAGTTTTGTATATGTCGATTTCAAGTTTAGAAGTAAAATGTTTTTGTAGCATTTTTTATATAATATCTTTTTTGATGAAAGTGAAATCTAGTACTATGATATTGTGCGTTTTAAAACACTGGACCCTACAAACATTTAGATTTCGTTTAAAAACGGTTAGTCTATTGGTTTACATTTAATGTAACAATTAACTGGATGAAGAAATGCATCCGACTGCATATTAACATGTCACAATGTACAACTAGTACATAACCTCATCACCCACTGGACTTTAATAACGCAGCTATGCGCGGCGATAGAAAACAATCTTACAAAAAATTACATTCTTCTTTTATATTAACTTAAATAACTTAATACTTTTTATAACTATAATAATATAACCTGAGATCTTTGCAAGAGCGGCGCGGGCTGGCGATCGCTCGCTTCGCTCGCTCCGCTCCCATTATTGCCTCCATTCGCTCTCGGCACTATTATACAGCTCTATCTTTATTATCTGCTCGCGTGTTCTCTCATTCATAAAGTATATTTTTTCTCATTTAAATTTTATACATTACAAAAGTAGTATCACAAACAAATGTACGAACTAGTACAATTACAAAAAACGTACACATATCTCCGACCTCCGCGGAGGTCGCTCTAATAAATACAATTACGATACATGAAATATACGAACTCTACACAACTTCAGATAGAATTGAACTCGAAACAAAAAATAATACCTAAGACTAAACGATCAGGGTATCATTATCACTCGCGCGGCGGCGGCTGAGATCAAGGGGTGCGCACGCGCCGCCGCGCCACTCACGCGTCCAACCAGCGATTCGCAACCATTTAAAATATTCAATAATAAAATACAAACAATCATCGTAATGATTAACGTAAGTACGGACGGCGCGGGGAGGTGGTCGCAGCGGTGGGTGGGGGGAGAATGACGAAAGTAGGGAAAGGGGGGAACGAGATCGTCGGCCACCCCCCGGCCGTCCCGAGCCGCCGCCGCGGCCCTCGCCCAGCGGTGGACATCCACGCTTTGTCGACAAAGCGCGAGTCGCAACACTAGCGGGGACCGCCGAGCGGCGCTCGCGCATCCGAATCCGCGCTCGTGCGCGCTTACTCTATAACTATACATTACATATCACGCTGTGCTTTTTTCTCTTATTAAAAATATATAATAATTAATATACATATAATATTGATATCTGTTAAAATAACGATACGTAGATATCGAGGAGGGCAGTCAGTCGGCTCGCTCGCATCACGCGCTATCACAGGCGGTTCAATCGGCCTGGCCTCGGAACAATTTCTTCTTTTCTATCGTGAACTGGGGACTGATAATGATGGTGCCGCCTCTGGTTAAATTTCTACAACAATAGAAAACAACTGTTAGTTATATTGATCACTGATTAAATTCTGATTATTAGTCTTAGATGATCTTTGGAAATCAGAGAAAGTTATTGATTTAAGTGTGAAATATTCAGAAACTCACTTTAAAAACTGCGGCAACATGCTGGTCCAATTCGTAGAGTCGTGTTCTAAGTGCAGATGTATTTCGTGCGTGGTGAGCGTGTTGGGGTCTATCTTGAAAGCCGCGAGCCTCCTCCCAGCGACGTCGACGATGACCGCGGCACCCCTCGACCCGCAGGGCTCCCCCTCGGCCAGCGCTAGGGTTTGTCTCGACGCCCTCGCTAGTAGTTCCGCTGGTACCAAAACCTCGGCGGTTGCTAACTCGCTGGCACTCTTCGCCGCACGGAGCTCCCTCTCCAGACGCTGGGCCAGTGCCGCTTCCGTCGGCACCGGCATCGGCGCTTCCCGCCATGTTGGACCGTTCCACGCTAGAACAATAGAAAACAAAATTCTAATTTCGAAAAAATAATTTTTTGAATACCTTATTTTTTATCGATATTTTAACGTCGAAGTTTTAACGACACTATTTTAAAAAGTGCAAAATAATTGGGTGAAAAAAATAAGAATTTTAAGAAATGAAATCAGAAAGTGGATCAAATCGCTTACAAGGCAAGGGCGAGGGAGCGCATCGCAGCGGAACAGCTGAGCGGTCAGCTGAGCGCTGCTCTAGTGACTGAACAAGGTTGTTTCTATGAAAGAACTTTTAGTATTGAAAGAATACAGTAATTCGTATTGGACTGTCAGTTATCAGTAAATGCCGGCTTGCGCGCGCCGCCTAGCAACATCTGACGACCGGCTTTCTAGCCGCTTCCCTCACCACCGCACCAAATAGAAAGTCAACTCACCTTTTTCACTGTTGAATCCCACATTAAACTGATTGGTGACCGGCAGGATCTCCATGTTTTCCAAATTTTTACTTATATTGTACACTTTTAATACGAAAATTTAAAGCGTTCCGTTTCGGAACTTAAACGCTAGAAAAATATCACAAGTCTCTTTTGTACTGCGAATGCGCACTGAACAACCGGCTTCACGACCGACTACTAGTATATCGTGAAGAGATCGATGGGAAATGAAAATGTCCGGGTTTAACACGACTGCATAAGATCTGATCTCGTAACCTTAGGGCTTCGTCACTCGCCCTTGGCTCACTGTTCGACCCACCCGAACCTGTCGCTATGTGTGACGGACTGGCGATATCGGGAAGCGGCTTGTATTTATATAGCGGCCCGCGGGAGGGGAAGCGGGGGGCGAAGTCGCGGGCGAGTGCGGGGTCCCCGCGCTGCAGTTGCGCCCGAGCGCTGTCACGGACGGTCGTCTTCACGCCGCTCCGCACCGGCATCCGCCGCAAGCCGGCCGGCTTCTTTGTTCTGACCCCATACTATCCCCAGTCAACCGAAGAACCCCCTTTTGTCTCTAAATTCGAATCCAGAAGTGATCCCCTCGTTCAAATACGCGTGTAAAAGTTTTCAGTTTAAGTAGAACATTCTAGATTTAATTCTTTGTTCATTCCAAAACTGTGATGTGGAAGTTCTTACAACGATTATTCAAACTGTTGGTTTGTGCCGTTACAGAAAAATGTTTGAGTGTCTGTTGTAAGAACTGAAACAACCTTATTGGTATTGGCGCAATAATTGTTGTTGGTTTATCTAAGGATTATGATAACGAATATGAAATATTGAAGTCATATCAGTTTATATCATGATAGTTATCTGGCGTCGCTTTGACTGCCTGAGCAATGATAATATCGGATGTTAGGGTGAATTGTTTGTTCTTAATCAAGTTTTCTGTAACTCATAAGAAACTGTTACTGTTAGGTAAAAGTTGTTCTGAAATGTAAGTACCCATTTGTATTTTTACAATCCATTGAATAGCAGGTCATTTTGAATGTTATTTTTTTTATGATAAAGTCAAATGTTATGTGATAACTTGTAAATGTCATCTTATAAATTGTTAAATTCATACAAGAAAATGTTTAAGTTATTCTTGTAAAATTATGTTTTTACACGAGTCAATAGAGATAGCGAAACAGAAAAATTCAAAGCAATGACGCTATCACTAAATTTCATTACACTCAGTATCAACCAATTGAATTCATCGGACTGAATAACAAGTTATGTAACAAAGAAATCTTTAAACAAGAATAGTGCACCGACAGGTAACTCAATAACCTCTTAAATTGCATCAGCCTTCTAGAAGTTACTGATATTAACATTAACCTTGAGTGTTAACTTACAAAACAATTTAACTAAATTACACGCATTGTTGATCAAATTAAATAAAATTGAGAAAATATAGATGAAAGAAATGTGATATATGCCTAGTGATACACAAAGTACAGAACCAATAAGTAATGGCACACGCATGGAGTAAACATAATTTTGTTTATCTCTAAAAGCACTATCATGAAGATATATTCATATGATGGGAACATAGCCAAAAATTCTCTGATCCAACTTTCAACGTCATTTATCAATTTTGAAGTCAAGCGAATTAATAATGTTGTTCAAAATTTACAAGCATTCAGAAAAAAGTAAAGATAAAGCAAAATTGGATGAAGCTATAAAATCATAAGTGATTTGGACTTTCAAAAGCGTTAGATTGATTCTAACAAAAACGGAAAGCTTAGAAACAGAAGCTGATTTTGCAAAAGTAAGACTCGGTCAGCTTAATAGTTGGACAAAAAAGAGAAAAGAAAAAAGGCCGGTTGCTACGCGTAGCCGGCGTTTTGGCCTTGGCAGAAATCATGACTCACGGCCACGCAGCCGCGCCGTCGTGACTGTACCAACTTATCGTTTCTCCAACGCTTTGGACTGTACGCTATTTTTTAAATCGATTACATCTCAGTAGGGAACCCTTTTGAAACGGCTACAGAGGTGCAACCCACGCCGTGAGATTCTCACTAAAGGAGGTATGGTTAATCACGATCTTCACTGTTAAATAAGAGAAATTGCGAAAAAAATTACACTTAGCTTACGGCGAAACAGACATTTTTTAGTTCAGTATCACCAAATCACCACTCTGACTTCGAAGGATTAAAAGTTAAGTCTAAAACAGGTCAAGAATTCTTTATAAAAATGTCAGAGTAAATTGGAAAAAAGCTTTTGAAATTAATTTATATCTTTAAACTAAATAACTAAGTGATTTACTGGTTTCAACGAAATGTTCCATTTTTGTTGGCTCATTCCATAATCTCAAGAAAAAGAATTAATTAGTCAAACTACGAAAAAAAATTTGCTATCATTTAAAAAACATATTTGCTACGAATACGTACATTTTTTTCAAGTTATAATTTTTATGCTTTCTTTTAGATATATTAGCCTATCTAAAAGTCACAGTGGTAATGATATACAAATTAATCCTATATAGCAAAAACCTGAATTGAATTGAGAACAATGTGTATAAAGAGATCACTCTTCAGTTTTAAATTTGTTAGCTCTTCCTCTCAATAGTAATCGTGATTGCCAAATAATATCTTTACCGATAAACCGTCTATATTTACTCTAATAAAGTTGAAGGCTCGGTCATTTTTATCTGAATAAATTAATGATACTGTGACTGCGCAAACAACCGTCTGTTGAATAGTTATTTCTATATATTTGTTAATAATATTTATAACTTGGCTTCTGGAACTAAAATAGTCTGATAACCCCAAACTTTGAGCTACACTGACTGTTTTCATAACATTTAATCAATAGCAATTATCGGCCACTGAAAATAACTGTTTCTATCAATATTGATTTGAAATGTCTTTACGTAAATTTGTGCGTCTCGTTGACATTCATTTGTAAGCATTTTATACTTACATTTTAGAATACACGATAACGTTATGTAAAAAGTGACGTATCAGATTATGTCACTCAAAGGACCCAACCTGTTCCGGAGATACATCGAACACAATGACCATCGTCCCTTGCCTTTGGCAACAAAAGAAAAAGTATAACTCGCTTAGCAACAAAGTCCTATCTCAGTCGCCCGTCGCGACTTGCTCCAACCTGTCTCAGACTCGACTCCGTTGCGCAACTGTATTGTCGAGTTTCTATCGAAAACCTATAATAATTTGAAGTCCTAAACGAAATTTTTGAAATGAATAATGCATCAAATGATTTGAAAGTTATTATTATTCACCTTACTCGTCACGGTTATTTATATCTCGGCACATTAGGTTGAATTTAAACTACATGTTTGTTAATATCTTCACTGTGATAAGTTAACGTATAATTTTCACTTGATAAAAATTTATTTGCATAACAATTATTAGCTGCTAAATAAGAAGGTTCAGTTTTGCCTTTGTATTCAGCGATACGGGTTACGTCTTCATTTGGTGGGGTATTCTCATTTGTATGGCGAACGTTGGTCGTAATTCGTATTCAAGTCGAGCGCTGTGCCAAGTTTAGGCAAGTCTCATTAGTAATTTTAAAATGGTTTTGTTTACACCGAGTTTCTTAGTTGGAACAACACGTGTGTGGAGTTTGTTGTACAATATTGTTACATTTATTAATGTTTGGGCTACCATAAAATGTAGGTTGGATTTGATTATTCATTATAGTCCGGTAGAGAAATGGTAGCCATTAGCTTTTGTTCTCTTAATGGTTGATTACATTATAAACATTTAATTGTTTGATAATTCTTCTGTCATTGAACTCATTAATTCGTTAATGTTGTTTAAATATAAAAAGTGAATGTATAGTCGTATTAAGATTGTGTGATTTATTTTGTATGTAAATTGTTTTATATTTAATGTCTTTTGTACATGTTATGTGTGTGTTATGTATATGTATTTCTAATTTTGAAAATAAATGATTTATTCAAAAATGATTTTGTTTATTTAAGTACAACCTATCTTTAGGTTTAATCTTAGTTTAATATGAAAACGCATTAATAGAGTATTAAGACAGATGATATTAGTAATATGGGTTATCTCTTCTTCATTATTATCTCCGACGCAAAAGTATGTGTGTGCACTACACGAACGTATTATCTTAGGTCATTAAGTTATACCCTGACATAGTATTTGGCAATTTAGATAAAATTAATTATGATAATTTATATTAACATTAACATGTTACTGTTACTGTTTGCCCTTATTTTACTTATTCACTTAAAGAATATATTCACACTACTTGTAAAATTACAAACGGTAATCTAACATTTTCCGAATTTCCCATAATAAATCTTAGGACAGACCTATTGTTCTCAATATTGCAAAATAATACAAGTACTATGACAAACATACAAAATACACAAAACACTGCCAAAGTAAGCCCGAATTCGAACACAGTCACTATTATTAACGTGCACTTACATAAGCCATGAGGCAACAAAGAACAATTGAAATACTCTACCAAAATACACTATAGCCAAGACAATAGTGACCACAAAATGTATTCTAGTGTTATTCAAATTAGGTGCAAAACAATGAACAGTGAACCCTAGGAGCGTACTTTGGGACACTTCACCGAATTCGAAACCCCACAGTAAACCCTCAGTTGATGAAAGAGCAAAAACAATCAAACAATATTCATTTATTGGATTTGGTACACAGACCAATGACAATCTTTTTAAGATCAAAATAAGTGATCAGTACAAATGCATTAGACGGTAAAGCAAATAGCAAATACAGCATGGTCAAGATAGATTTCTAATGACTTTTTCGCCCTTAGACCCTAATGATAGCTTAAAATTACTACACTAAAGGTTCCAGGTTCGATCCCAATGCGATATAAAACAATTAAGTGCAGGAACATGGCTATTTGCATTTAAACGGGTGTTCCTGTGTATAATAAGAAGTATACATTTACTTAAGTTTATCCGACTGGCAGCAGCAAGGTAAATTTGGCTAGATGGGGTTTTTTGGATAGTCTGGACCTTAATTACCTTTGTGGTTCCTCCTAAACGATTTTCGGAGACTGGATATTGATTGCCTTTGTAGTTTACGCCTAACGATGGCCCATCTGACATCTTGCCCGGCGTGCCCTTCCAGCTGCTCGCGGGACGATCTAATGGTAACGTCGGATTATGCTGTTACCGTGGCTTTTTACGGTGAACGGGACGGTCAGCTCGCTCACCTGGCAGTAAGTGATACACCTGACCATGACATAAGCAGTGTTGAAGGAAATAAATGACAGTAAAGTAATTATTATTATTTTAGTCAACACTGCCCGTTACCCGAGATGTTAGGTCTCCTAAACCCGGGATTTTTAATAACTAAAAGTGCGAAACACTCCTATTTTACCGAGTCTACCAACTAGGCTACTTTAAGGGCCGCTAAAATTTTAATGTTTGTCTTCGACACGCTAAGTAAAATTTTTATCAGTGGTTAAGTACTTATCACAGATTTCCCAATACAGGAGATGGGGCAAGCCGCGTTAAAAAGTGCGACAAATGTATGCTCAACGAGCATACACTGGCTATAGTTTACGCTCCGTGAGACGAATGAAGACGCACGAATTTTAGAAGAAATTACCGTTTTCTTTTCCAAAATGCCATTCTGTGCAATTGTAATGCCATCATCGCAGTGAATCAGTAAATTTACCAAGAAATATAATATCTTTTCACAGGTAAGAATTGAAAAGTAATTGCGACACTGGGACTGCCTATAAACTTGGCGGCTTGTCCAGTCTAATTGTTATTCGGATGTCTGTGGTACTTATAGTTCAAGCTCTCAGTTCAAATCGAGGATAGATGGCGCTGTGTGTATGTCCGTGGATATTTATTCAAAAAACTAAAAGGAATGAGCGGCGAGTCACGAATTCTGTAGTTTCCCGAGCAAATGGTACATTTTAGATAAATTGGTTTAAGACAAACGTGTTCTGTGAGACGAAGGGCCCCGATTGCGTGACTCGAACGATCAAAGTACCCATATAATCTGCATAGACTGCCAAAGGTCAGCAGAAGGGTACAAATATATTGACATTTGCAAGCCTTCGTTGAATCGAGTTTGAATATATATACCAAATTTGGTTGGAACTAATAGATGAATTTTGGATTGAAATTAGTATATTTTTGTTAAGTTGGTAGTCAAGTTTGAAGATTAGGTAATACATGATGTGGTGTTATGGTTGAAGAGTGGCCTTTACAGCTTCACCGGGCAGACATGAACATGACGTATGTTTGTAGTTTGGTCTAGGTGTATGTATTTACAAAAACGTACTACGTGAGTCAATATTTTTATCCGTTGTTTGGTACTTATAGTACAAGTTTTCTGCTAAATTTTGAACTAGATGGCGCTGTATATCAATGGATAATTATGTCAGTTATTATTTTTGATTAGCTAAAACTACTTATACTTTATTGTATTGTTACGGCAATTTGGATAATAATCGATTCCTTTTTTTATCCTCTATAGGCAGACATTTGACCGCCATCGAAGCACCATAGCGGGCTGTGCGGATGTATGGAATGTCTACCACGTAAGGATGGAACGCTCGCCTCCGTCTTGTATCCCGATGGTGAAAAGGGGCTGGTGGAATTAACGCGTGTAATTCCATCGCACACTCACCGAAATGTAGCCTGTAAAAAACCGACAGCCGTGCAACTCTACGACGATGCTCGAGGCTTTGCAGCTTAGCGTCAGTCAGCGTAGGGTCGCCAATGAGCCGCTCAGCACGCCTCTCAATCGAGTCCAAAGCAGCCAGTTGGTATTTTGATCCATCCATAGGTGGAAGTATTCCATACAAGACCGAATTGGGCTAGATATAATGACAGAAGCTGTCCTGGGGTGAAATACCGCCTGACCTTGGAAAGGATCTCAAGTTTTTTAGCTGCAGTCTTTGCTTTGGACTCAATATATTGGCCGAAGTTGAGATTGACTGAGAGATGAACACCAAGAAGCTCAAGGCTCGGTTATTGCAACAGGTACATTTCGGAAAGTCGGAGCAAGTTCGAATTTGCTCCGTTTGGTGGAAAAAAGACACCATTCCATTCCATTTTTATATTATTATTTTTATTGCAATAAAACATTTACACACACTAAAAAAGTTATAAAGCGTTTCAGGTTTCTTGGAGATGCACATACTAGAACTCTTCTTCTGATAACCTCCAACTGGAAATGACTCTTCATTCTACAGGTTTTACAGACAAATCCTCTTCAGTGCATGCAGTACGGTTGTGGAATGCATTACCTGTAGAAATACGACACGCTCGATCCATTGAAAGCTTCAAAAGTAAAGTATGTAATCACTTCCTGCGTACATATTCTTGCAATTCTATAACTTAATTGTTTTTATATCTAAGTATATATTTGTGCGATTTAATTTCTTTTGTTTTTTTGTTATAATATTTTATTTTAAATTGAATTTATTTTATTCTTTATCTGTTTCTCTTTTTATTTAAAGTGTTTATTTATGTTAAAGTTTGTTAGTTTTCTTTTAGTTGCACCAAATGCCCCTTTTAAACTAATTTCTTTTTCTCCATCCCAAGGTTGCCTGGAAGAAATTGCCATATGCGATAAGGCCGCCCATTGTAATAAATAAATAAATAAAGTTTTGTATCTTTAGAATCTATGGATCAATATAATGACAGGCTTTAGATAATTGCCTCATTCCCCATATCATGCGAGGTCACCTGACACAGTTTAATTTATTTTCAAATAAATATTTTAATTTACAAAGGTACATTATTTTGCATAGTGTTGTGTACCTACCTATGTATAATATATCGCTATGGGCAAATACTTTTTGTGGTATGTTACCCCAACTATCTGGTGATATAACAACATTAGGCTACAAGGACCCACTACAGGACACAGGCCTGATCCGGATACATTCATGCAGTGGGGATATAGGATCGTCACGAGGACCCAACGCGGATAGGTAGATGTTAAAAACTACCATACTTAGATACTTAGTTATCGGTACTGACAGCCTAATATGCCTTCTGAAGCAAGTTATTAATAAATAAAATTAATGTATTTACTCTCACAAAGATAAATATTTAAACTTTAAAATTGATGACCCGTCTGGTGTAGTGGTTGAAACGTCGGCTATTACACCAAGGTCCGGGTTCTATCCTCGGCAGTACAAAATTGTAGATTATATATTTTAACCAATACATAATACGATAAAATTGAAAATAATTTGCTTTATATAATTATTTTGATTACAAATGAATCTGTATTCAACACAATTTTTTTGAAAAGAGTAACTACTGAGTTTCTTGCTGGTTTTCTCAGTGGAAAACTACCTCCCGAACCATGGTAGCTTCATTTGACATTCATAAGTGTTCTTTAAGGACCTAAACTAAATAAACTTTTCATTTTCATTTTCAGTGCTGGTGGCCGCAGATGGCCGCAGAGCGTCGGTGCTCAGTGTGCGGACTGTCGCCTTCCTACGGAGGGTTGAGGTTCAAATCCCGACACGTACCAATGTATTTTCGAATTTTCGAACAATATATGTACGTTATCCGACGCTCTTACGGTGAAGGAAAACATCGTGAGGAAACCTTCATGCACGCCGGCGAAGAGATTCGAAGGTTGTGTGTGAAGTCGTCCAATCCGCACTGGGCCCGCGTGGACGACTAAGGCCAATCACCCTATACGGGTAGGCACGTGCCCTCGGTGGGGAGTTTAATGAGCTGATGATGATGATGATGATGGCCGCAGATAACCTATACGGCTTCACTAAGCAATTAGCCGGCTATCAGCCTATAAAAAATACTCAAACAGCCAGAAGGCATCCCCAAGTGGGACTCAAACCTCGACATATATTATTCGCTTTGGGATTATTCATGTTAACTTGTGTATTGTTTTTATTTCTTGTCATTGTGTAGTTTTTTTAATAGTCAATAAATATTTTTCTTTCTTTCATATCATTGAGTTAGCAACAGCTGACACTGACCACAATATATGCTTGATTGCTGACTAATTTCATTACAAAAAATATGCAAATAAATTCGGGTCCTCTGGCCTTGATTCAGACAATTAACATTTCAAATGAAACAAAAGAATTGAAAATAACAAGTTTTGAATTAGGTTGGCTTACAGAAATGGTTGAAAAACATATTGTGGGTTAGTAGGACTATTGGTTCTTGGTCAAAATGTTAATTGAGTTCTTTAAACGTATAGAACAAGAAATATGCTTATTGTGTAAAGAGTAATATAAAAGACGATGTTTTTGTCTCGTTTATTGACGACATATTCATAAACATCTAAGAAGCCTTATTATATCCACTGTTGAAAATTAAACTAATGTTCTCCTCAGAATATAAAATTATTAATTTACCAATAGCAAATATACCGGTACTCCTATTTTCTCATCCAACCTACTAGCAATCTATCGCAAGTCCACAGTCTTTCAAGCTAGTAGGCATCTTTGAGTATTTAAATGTTATAAATATAATTATCGTAGCAGATTTCTTTATTTTACTAGGTGGTAGACTCGATGCTGAGTCGTCTAGGTAGATACCACCGCAGTGCCAGATATCATCCCGTGAAGTACCAGTGTTTCGCACTTCTGCGTGTCGGGATGAGGACACTGTAGCTCGTGAAATTACCGGAGACCTAGCATCTGTTGTCTCAGGTGACGGGCGAAGTGCGGCGCTGATGGAGGATAATAACTGCCTATCAGTTGTTGGTCTCCTTCAATGCCGCTCTGTCATGGTCAGGCGTATCACTTACCATCAGATGAGCGTCCTGACCGTCCTGTAATGAAATGTAAATATATTTATTCAATTTGGGTCCATAAATAACACTTATGAATGTCAAATTTGATTCTGCCACTGGTTCGGACTGTTGTTGTCCACTTATAACATAAAAAATACCTCTATCTCCGTTAACGCCAAAGTCAGTAACTAATTAACGCCATTCAAATTATCATCAAGAAGTGTTTGTAAACAAATTCACTAAATTTAAGTAAACCCACTTACACGTGCCAGTTATGTTATAAAGAACGACCTTCCATTTTGACAGATCAAGCAATTTTACCATGTTAAAGGTATTCTTGAGAACAATGGACAGAAATAAATATAAATTCGTGTATTGCGTATATTTTCATCTCATTACCTAATTCCAATGTTTATTACATTAGCTGGATTTTAATGCTATATTATCCGACATAAGTGCATATAGATAAAGAGCGTCGGTGGTTCATTGGTGTGGAGTGTTGCCTTCTGTTGTAAAGGGTACAGGTTCAAATCCCACCTCGTACCAATGTCTATTCGAATTTTCAAAATTAGTATATTTACATAAACATCCGACGCTACGGTGAAGGAAAATATCGTGTGGAAACCTGCGCACGCCTGCGCAGGTTCCTGCGAGGAGACTCAAAGGTTGTGCGTGACATCGGCCAATCCGCACTGAGCCCACGTGGATGATTAGAGCCTATACACCCTTTACGGGTAGGCTTGTGCACCGCTGTGTTGGGGCGTTTATTGAGCTGATGATAATGTGTGTAATTGAACTGCCTCCACCAGCGACCTTTCGCAAGTCTTCGGTCCCTCGGTACGGGCGTCCTACGCTACGCTTGCTTAGATGCGGTCTCCACTCCAGAACTCGTCTGCTCCAACGGCCATTGGTTCTATGACTTACGTGACCGGCCTACTGCCACAAGAAGTTATTGATCCAGCGAACTATGTTTAACTTTAGTTCTCTTACGAATAACTCCATTTCCAATTTAATCCTTGAGCCCAAGCGTAGCTCGCTTCATTGCCTGTTGAGTGACTTTAAACTATTGAACCAATCCCGCAGTCCGTGATCATGTCTCAGTTGCGTATATTAATTAGTAACTACTCAATGAAAATTTGTCTTTTGTTAAAAAAGTGAAAAATACATACGCAATGTGTGTTTGTTGTATGAGTTAATTAAAAGTGAATAATTCAAAGAAAATAAGAATGAGCCAAATATATTTACCACACACGCACTTGACAACAAATATAATAGAGAAATGACGTCACGAGAATCATAGGATCGAAAACAGGGTGGATTGACGTCATTAACATTTTTGTCCGTTTAATCAGATGGTTATAAGACAATCAGATTAACAAACATTTTTTTCTGACGTTACTGCCTGGTGACAACAGATACTTATAAATAATATTTTCAACTTCTATAGTAAAACCCGAAAATAACCTTGCCTTTGATAACTTGAAACGACTCATTGCAGGGCCCATGACATCGCACACAGTACGTTTATGGGGAGTTTGGGCCGTAAGTTAACCCACGCGGACTCAAAGCGGATTGGTGGGCAATGTTGCTACCGAAGCCCATTTGGGGCTAGATCTTCTTACTCCTTTTTTATCTATTTAGTCCGAGAAGGGCTATATAGCCCTTTTCCATGGTCTTCAAAATATAATCAAAACTTGAAGTTTTGATTATAATTTCTCCAACAGCGCCATTCCGAAACCTGCGGTGATTTTTTTTTCTTTTTTTTTCGAACTGACTTCTGCTGTTGGCCGCAGATGGCCTTTACAGCTTTACCGGGCAATGCAAAACTAAGGTGGCACCACTTTTTTTAAGAACTTTTTACTATTGTTTTAAAATGGCCTTCAGCAAGCAAGTAGCCAGCGTAGGCACTTGGCTTAGTATAAACAGCGAGCCTAAGGGCGTCCCAGAGGGAATCAACACTATCACAAGAGAGCATCTGAACGACCGGCTCTCCGGTCCACGGCGACCGGTCCGGTCCGGTCACGAGCGTTCGCAAAAACCAACGTATTATTACCACCGTTGCAAATTGGTGGCAGGGTTGCCAACGCGGAAAATATATTAAATTTATTTTAGTTTTATAAAAAACTGGTTTCACAATGGCAAAAAAAATTTTTGCAGATTAGTAATAATCTTGTAAAGTCAAACATTAGACTAGTTAAGTCTATTAAGATTTAACTAGTGTAATGCTTGACTTGGTCCTATTTATATATTAATGGGTACAGAACATAGCACATAGGTCAAAAGGTGTCCAAAGAGGTCGCTGCATTCATTGTATGCTAGAGGCAATTACATTACAAGACGTTTTGCTATACCCGATTGAATTTTTCGGTTGGACTTTTTGATATTAGTTTCGCAGCTTCATCTTGCAAGTTAAATATCAAGATACATAGTAAAGCTAATGAAAAAGAGCCTTTAATAAATAAGAGGTTCTTCAATGCGTGTCTTCCCTATAATACTAAAAGAATGCATCCCAGGTCAAGATGAATTATGCATCCATTTGTTCATATATCACGAGCATGCAAATAGCTTTGCTTCTAAAAATACTTATATTTTTTTCGTCTTATCAAGTTAGTTGGCTTGTACTCTTTTTATTACATACTAGCTGTTTACCGCAGTATTACCCGCGTTATAAGATATTAGTTGTCATCATCTCATCATCATCATCAGCTCATATAACGTCCCCACCGAGGGGCACGAGGCCTTAGTCGCCCACGCGGGCCCAGTGCGGATTGGACGACTTCACACACAACCTTCGAATCTCTTCGCAGGCGTGCATGAAGGTTTCCTCACGATGTTTTCCTTCACCGTAAGAGCGTCGGATAACGTACATATATTTTCGAAAATTCGAAAATACGGTACGTGTCGGGATTTGAACCTCAGCCCTCCCGGTAGGAAGGCGACAGTCCACACTACTGAGCCACCGACGCTCTTAATATTAGTTGTAGTAAAATATAACTTAAAATTAATTCATTATGACACACGAGGCGCGGCGCCGCGCGGTTATATATTGCTTTATTTTTCCAAAATAAAAATAGCCTATGTTTTTTCTTATTATAAGCTACCTGTCCCATCCAAATCCATCCAGCCAGATAAACAGACAGACAAAACTTGAAAAAATGTTATTTTGGCATAATGTACCGTACATTCATATGAATGTAGAAAAAAAATATTTCGACATTACAAACAGACACTTTAATTTTATTAATATGTTATAGATGTTTACCCAAGTAGACCAAACTTTCCGTTCGCGACGTCGTGTGACGCATTGCGAATTTTTATTTTCTTTTTCACTTGTCAAAATGTAGGGCTTATTTATATTCGACTCATACATTTTTACTTTTAAACTCGCAAAACAAGTGTAAGAACTCCTATAGCAGGCTCTTTATGGTAATTTTTTCTTCATGTATACAAAAAAAGTATAGATACATTGAGCGTCGGTGGCTCAATGGTGTGGATTGTTGCCCTCCTACCGGGAGGGCTAAGGTTCAAATCCCGCCACGTACAAATGTGTTTTCGAATTTTCGAAATTATATGTACGTTATTCGACGCTCTCACGGTGAAGTAAAACATCGTAAGGAAACCTTCATGCACGTCCGCGAAGAGATTCAAAGTCGTCCAATCCGCACTGGGCCCGCGTGGATGACTAAGGCCGAATCACCCTATACGGGTAGGCTCGTGCCCCTCGGTGGGGACGTTTAATGAGCTGATAATGATGATCATAGATACATATTTCTCTTCAACCTATCACAGTCAACTGTAGGACATAGGTTTCCCCCATTTTCCGCCAGATATCCCGGTCCTCCGCTTTCCTCATCTAGCCTCCACCTCCGTCCTACACTACGCTTGTCAAGACGCGGTCTCCACTCCAGATACATATTTATATTGCTTTGATTCATTCATAACATACATGCCTTGCAATATATTAGCTAGGTTGATTATGCTTGCAATATATTCGTAGCAGCTTGATACAGTTTGAACCACAGATTTCCCAATACAGGAGATGGGGAAATACAAGCCGCGTTTTTAAGTGCGACAAATGTAAGCTCAACGAGCATACACTGGCTGCCAGTTTACGCTCTGTGAGACGAGTCAAGACGCACGAATATTAGAAGAAATTACCGTTTTTTTTCCAAAATGCCATCCTGTGCAATTGTAACATGCCATCACCGCAATGAATCAGTAAATTTACCAAGAAATATAATAACTTTTCACAGCTAAGAACCGAAAAGAAATTGCGACACTGGGACTGCCTATAAACTTGGCGGCTTGTCCAGTCTAATTGTATATTCGGATGTCTGTGGTTTGAACACTTTCAACCATTGAGAAGTAACCGTTGAAGGAACTCAAACTATAGCTTTTCACGCGTGTCTGTGTTGGACAAAATCTTTGACTTTTAGATGGCTCGATGAAGAAAGCGGAGGATCGGAATAACAGACACGAATAAAGAAGACGTATTATGTATGTTAAGCAGCAAACTGTACTTAGTTGAGAGAAACTTCGATAATGGTTTGTTATAGAATCAATTTCTTTGTTCTGTTATACTATTAGCAAAATTAGGACGATGCAAATTAAAATGTCAAGAATACTCGGAACAAACAAACAGTCAAAAATTCTAAAAACTTCATTTTGGTTTATCCTCCGTATATAAATATAATTACATGCATGTGGTAAAAAACCGTTATTTCAATATTAGAAACAGATACTCCCATTTTGTTATGTATAGATAAGAGGATAGACTGATATCTATAAATTTTAATTTTATAAAGATTTTTTTATCCTCTATAGGCAGACATTTGACCGCCATCTCACCTGATGATGAGTGATGATGCGGCCGAGGATGGATCATATCTGCCTAGAAACAGTCTATTCACTCTTGCCTTGAAGACGGCCAGGTTGTAATGATCGGGGAACACATCAGGAGGCAAAGAATTCCATTCCTTGCGGTGCGCATTAAGAACGAGGCACCATAGCGGGCTGTGCGGATGGTGGAATGTCAACCTGTAAGGATGGAACACTCGCTGCGTCTTGTATCCCGATGGTGAAAAGGGACTGGTGGACTTAACTCGTGTAATTCCATCGCACACTCACCGAAATATAAGATAATTTTAAGTGAAATACACAATCATGAATTTTCTTCTTTAACATTTTATGACTTCATTATAATTTATAGTAATAATTTCGTAGCCGTATGCTAAACGTGAGATAAATTAATTGTGCAGTAATGAAGCGCAGTGGCAACCCTACAGTTGCTATGCAGAAAGGCATTGTTCGGTTTTTGCGGTGGCGCGGGGTGTAACAGTACGCGTTGCGGGTCGCGACGCTCCTCAACTGTGAACTCGACGCCATTTTGGTTTTGCCATTCGAAAGTACCAATTGCAATGGTGGAGTGGCTTTACTTAAACTTTAATTATTTGTACAATGCATTATTTAACTTGGTGACAAAGTTGCAGTTTAGGTTCACAAATGCCCTATTGGTTAACGAACCATCGCTAGAATTCACTTTAGAATAATAATACATGCTCGTATATGTTCTTTTTTTATTTTTAAGGTTTACCAACGTTTATGTACTACAGCTGAATTTTCATTAAATAAATATCCACTGACATTCATATAGCGCCAACTAGCCCAAGTTAAGCGTGAAGACTGTATTATGGTACTTAACAACGGATAAACATACTTAATACTTTTTTGTTAATACATACATATTATACATAGGAAACACCCAGACCATTACAAACAAACATGTTAATGCACACAAATGTTTGTACTGCCCGGGATCGAACCCGAAACCTTTGGTGTTGCAAACAAAGAGGACAGGTAAATTTGAGCTGATCACACATTTAGCTTACATGTCAGCATACAAATTGATCTGAAGATTCTGTGCATCAATGGAGTGGTGTGCACTCCATATATGCAAATAAGCAGTGCATACCATGTGGTCCAGACAACCCGGACAATTGACACATATTAAATGATTCCCTATTCGCCATTTTCCCTTCACAGATTTGAAACCATAGGCGATCCGCTGTCTTCAACACACTCAATTTGACAAAAAAATTTTTTATTATTTCGCGATAGCATCAATGAGCCAGCACGGGCCCACCATTTGATTGGGGCAGGATAGCCACAGCCTCAACTTTAATTGGGTTGTGACGTCACAACTTTGTATTTTACTATGATGTGTATATTTAGTAATCGATATGATTTTAAGCTAGGCTTCTAGATTAACAACACTTTTAAACGAGCTAACTTAAATTCCTTGCTATAAAAACTCAGTAGTATCTCTTTTAAAAAAGGTGTTTTATACAGCATTATATTATTTCTAATATAGTTTGTAATAATCTAATTGGTGCGAAAGTTTTTGTCAAAATGAATAAGTATCAATTACTCTAAGTAATAAGAGCTGAAATATTTAAAGGTGAATGAATAAAACGGTTGTTTCCGTCTTTTCGTGATTATAAAGTTATTTAATGATCGACTAAAATACGTCATTCAGTGCAATAATTATCCACAACCCATTCACATGACTAGTGATGTTAAATACGCATACATTAACAAATGCGTGATGTCACTTTTGGAGTGAAAAAAGTAATTGGAACATCACGCTGATGGAAATAACCAGAATCACACTAATGTGATAAAGCAAAAGTGTACTGAAGCCTTATTGATAAACGGACCTAAGTTTCGCTGACACCAAAGGTGTGTCAAAAATCGGCCACCTATTACTCACTATACTAAAAAGTGCTAAATCTAGCTACAAAAGGGCTAAGGACAACACTGCCCGACAACAGATGTTAAGGTCTATCATACCTGTAACTGCGTTGATACCTACCTAGACGACTCAGTAACGAGACAGTAGCTGCCACTTCAGGGTAGGGTTGCCAACTTTTTTTAGCAGAAATAAAGTATATCTGATTTTAAAGGAGGTAAAAAAAGAGTATGCACTTATAAAAAAGAGTATCATTTATTTTATCTTTAAAAAGGTATTTTTTAGTACTTCTTGCGGCACATAACAAATTTTCATATTTTTAAAGGTATTGATGAGTCTAAACATTCTAACTCTAAATTTATATATCAAGAGCTCATTTTTGATTACATTCAATGAAGCTCTGTTTCTCTCTTCTCGCCACTTTACATTCATGACCGAAAAGACTCTTTCTGTAAATGCTGAAGTGGCGGGAACAGAGAGTATATAGCTAATAATTTTTTTTAAACATCAAATTTTTTGAGACATTTTTTAAAAATATTGCCATTTTTCAGCGGTGCATTTTGTATAAAGTCTGGCGTTATTAAACAATTCGGCTTCGAGCAATTTTAAAATTGATACTTCTGAATATAAAGTATCCATGTCTATGTTTAGTCTTTTAAATTAAGTTTCTTCTATAATTTTCTAAATGATTAAATTCAACAGTAGTCTTTAAAGATATTGTATTTAGTGAATACAGCCAGTTATCATTACTAAAATCAAACCATTTTGTAAAATAGTGGACTTTTTAATTCTGATTAAGGTTTTTTGCGTATTATTACGGACGTGCACTAAACATTTTGTAAAAAAAAAGAGTATTTTAGCGTACTTTATGTGTTATAGATTATAGAGTACGACCACATGATATAGAGGACAATACTCTATTTTAGAGTACGGATGGCAACCCTACTTCAGGGACACATTATTCTTAATGACATTCTGCCCGTATTTTTACACGTAAGGAAGTTAGTCGATTCCATCAACCATAAGGTCATGGTACTATGACCTTCAACTTATCGCAGTATAGTAGGTTTCACACTTAGTGACCACTATTACAGTCCTTTCTTTCTTTATTCAGTTCCACCAATGTCTTTTCTCATGTTATCGATCCATAATGTTTTTGATGATCCAAGTAATATATAATATGGCGTCAAACATATATGGCATCAATTCCAAACTGGGGCAACAAACAGTTTAGCGATAAACAAAATGTCCGCCCATAAATAATAAATAGACATATTTTCTCCCGAAAAATGTACATTGAACAGCGTCAAGCAATTCCTCTCAATTTCTCGCCCAATCCGTTTCTCTCCCCCATAAACAACTCAATGAAAGCCCAGCATCAAAGATTATGTCCGTACAGATAGTCAAAACACTTAAAAGCTGCTTTGAATTCCGTCAACCAATCAGAAATCATCATTATAGTTTAGTAGGTGGTAGACTCGATACTGAGTCGTCTTGACCGGTACCATCGCAATAGCAGATATCGTCCAGAGAAATACAATTGTTTTGCACTTCTGTGTTTCGGGATGAGGGCACTGTAGCTAGTGAAATTACCGGGTATAAGAGACCTTACATCTGTTGTCTCGAGTGTCGGGCGCCGAGCGGCATTGATGGAGAATAATAACTGTCTATCAGTTGTTGATCACAATCAATGCCGGTCTGTCAAAGTGAGGCGTACCACTTATCATCAGGTGAGCGTCCTGACCGTCCTGTACACATTGTGACATAAAAAACACTTGTGTTGGAAAGTATTTGATCTGTAAAACACTCAGTAAACATGACTATAGGTGGGTATTAATTATTATCATTGTAGCAGACGAGTTCTGTAGTGGAGACCGCGTCTCGGCAAGCGTAGCGTAGGACACCCTCCGGCCAGATGTACCGACGACTTGCGAAAGGTCGCAGGTGGAAGCTGGATGAGAAAAGCGGAGGACCGGGATATCTGGCGCAAAATAGGGGAGACCTATGTCCAGCAGTAGACTGCGATAGTTGAAGAGAGATTGAAGCCTAATATTTAGGATACAATCTCTCTTCAAAGGTAAAGGTCATCTGCGCCCAACAGCAGTAGTCAGTTCGAAAAAAAATCGAAGAGATTAGAGGGTTGGGCGTGAAGTCGGCCAATCACAACTGGGCCCGCGTGGACGACTATGGCCTATAAACCCTTTACGGGTAAGTTACATATTATTACATTCAGGGGGGTTTCCGCCATCTCTTAAACATTATTACTCTAATGATACTCGTACGTCAGTATGTCCCAGAAAAGGCGTAGTAACATTATTGTAATATTGTTTTAAGTAATTGTGTATTGTGTAGGTATATTCTTTATTGTAATTTTACAAACAAAGGGTCGTCCCTTCTGCTCTGAGAGTTTCCATCGGCAGGGCCCGGCAGGACAGATGCCTTTTTATTTTTATTTTTAACACTCCCGCCGCTGGATTGGTTTGCATAATTACATCGGCTTTTGGGTGTTATTTACGATTCTTTGTGGGGCTAGTAATTTGATTCTGGATTTTATGACTAGGAGTTTTTTGGACCATTGAATAATCAACTGTTTGATCCGATTACCACTGCTGTTTATGACCAATATCGTGTGTGTGTGTGTGTGGTGTGTCATTGGGTTTTATGGCCATTTCATTAAATTATGATCGCTCAATGGTGTGAACTGTTGCTCTATCGGGAGGGCTGAGGTTCAAATCCCGCCACGTACCAATGTGTTTTCGAATTTTCAAAAATATATGTACGTTATCCGACGATCTTATGGTGAAGGAAAACATCGTGAGGAAACTTGAGATTCAAAGGTTGTGCGTGAAGTCGTCCAACCCGCACTGGGCCTGCGTGAACGACTAAGGCCTAATCACCTTATACGGGTAAGCTCGCCCCGTGGGACGTTTAATGAGCTGATGATGATGATGAAAGAATTGATGGAGATTACTATCGGTTGTTGGTCTCCATCAAAGCCGCTGTGTCTGGTCAGGCGTGTCGCTTATCATCGAGTGAGCATCCTGACCACTTAGTAACTTAAGACGTTTTAATGGCTGTCCTTTTTATTTTGAAGTTTTTAGATTTTTCAACCCACCAATCGGCACTGAGCCTGCGTGGTGGGTTGCGGCCAACCTCCCCATAGCTATGCTGGGCGGGAAGGCCATAGCCCGCAGTGGCTATTAAGCCGTTATGCAGTGACGTGTATAGATACAAGTACTATGAGAAGAGTATACAAACTTAGAGACTGTCAAATTCAGTGCTGTTGATGGCAGCAGATTGACTTTGGTTTCAAATCTGTAAAGAAAATTGGCGAATAAGTGAGAATTTTATATATTGGCAATTTTCCGGGTTATCTGCAGGCATAGGGTATGCACTGCTTATTTGCATATATGTAGGGCACGTCACTGCCGTTATGTTAGCGTCAAATATTTTCTTTAAGAACAAATGTTAGTGTTAAGTATAAGTTGTGTAGGAAGGACCTTAAAAAAGACAAGCGTCTCTGTTCCAAAGTTCCTGAATTAAAACATTTACTTAAGTTATATTGTCACTAACAACAATAAGTCTATGTTACTTGAATGAATAATGAAAATATTATGATTATAAATTCATGTGTTCGTATCTATACAATTTTCATATGAATGTCAAGAAACTTTGTATACTACTAATTGTAAAACGTGTACACGAGACTACTTTCTGGTTGACCGTTCTCATTTTGTTTTGAATCCAATCAAAAACACGCACGAATGGTTTTCAAAATATGTAGGCGTGCGAGCTAGTTAGCGTCCTTAGTGGGTATTCGACAAATAGTAGCACGGTTACTTTTAAATGTATGGGAAAATTCATTTCTTTTACTAGGTGTTAGACTCGATACTGAGTCGTCTAAGTAGGTACCACCGAAGTGCCAGATGTCATGGTCTTTTACAGAGCGGCATTCAAGGAGACCAACAACTGACAGACAGTTATTATCCTCCATCAATGCCGCACTGCGCCCGTCACCCGAGACAACAGATGTTAGGTCTCTTATACCCGGTAATTTCACTAGCTACAGTGCTCTCATCCCGAAACACAAAAGTGCATAACACCCCTGTTTCACGGGAACATATCTGGCACTGCGGTGGTACCTACCTAGACGACTCAGTATCGAGTCTACCACCTAGTAAGTTCTCTTCACTTCGTAGCATTAAAAATATATAATCTGTGGATGATACTCTATCATTATCATCACAGCCTAAAATGTCCACTACTGAACAAAGGCCTCCCCTAATGATTTCCACGCGGATCCATCCCAGCAGTTACAACCATCTGCACCCGCTACCCAACATCCGTCCATAGAAAATCATCCGTCATCTGGTTGGGGGTCGACTTACGCTTAGTACTCTTTAAAGGCCACCAATTCGCATTGTGTAGTGGGTTATAGCCCAATCTCCCCATGGCTTTGCCCTGCAGTGGCTGATGATAGTGTCTAATTACTCGTGCATAACAAAACCACAACAAGATTCTTAACTAACTCTGCTCGCTATTGTATATGATGACAAGCTATAATTGCACTCGGTCGCTATAGCAACTGCACAGCGTTGCATAATATCATGCTGCACGGAAAATAACCTTGTCATTTTGTCGCAATCGTCAATTACTGTCATCATTATACCTAGAATAAAATAAATTCAAAATATTTTCGGACGAATAAAAATACAAGTCAATGTTATATTGAAGTATTTTATTTTTTTATTATTTAACTATTTATGATTGTAATGTATTTTTTAATTTTTACAAAAGAAACGTTATTAATTTATGAAGAAGTACGAGCTATATAAATTTATTTATCATTTATTCTGTAAAACTTTTGTGATGAAACTATATTGTTTCCATAAAACATTACCAATAAATGAATGCCAATGATACAAAACTCCCTCTACATATACTGTTTTGAAAAACACCAAAACCAACAGATATGTTCATGCACACAATCTTTGTACTGCTTGGGCATCGAACCTGAAACCTTCGCGTGTAGAAGCCAACCTACGAGTAATGGCAGTTGTTCAGTTACGTCAATAACATAATTTTTCCTCCTGTCTGTCTGTCACAAGCGTATTGATGTGGAGACCTGACGGACGATTATTTGACGGAGGTAAACCGATGGTATGAAGGGAGGCTTACTGTCAATCCTTGTTAATATTGTATTTATGCAGCTATATTTGTACCTTCGATACTACGTTTTTGCTCGAATTGGCCGAATTCACGCACAAATTTTGAATTTCTTCGGCGGTTTCCTCATGATATTTTGGGATAGACGTACATATAATCTCGAAAATTCAAAAAGATAAAAGGTCGCTTGTTGGCTAGGTTTAGGCATGATTTTTATTATTTTAAAGTGATCATACGGTCTAGACGCTTACCTGATGGTAAGTGATACGCCTGACCAAGACAGAGCGGTATTGAAGGAGACCAACAATCGATATACAGTTATTCTTCTCCGTCAATGCCGCCTTGCGCCCGACACCAGAAAAGGAAAAATGAAAAGTGTTTATTCAGTTTAGGTCCTTACAGAACACTTATGAATGTC